>JBBPCY010000032.1:4493184-4506004 GCA_037974405.1 Brachyalestes nurse | reverse complement strand
GCACCTGCCCATATCTACTGTCAGAGGAATCATTAAGAAGTTTAAAACAACTGGAACAGTGGTAAACAAGCCTGGAGTTTATTTTACCTCCACACACAGTGAGGAGGATGGTAAGATAAATAAAAGGTTCTCCAAAGCTTTGATATATCGAAATGCGCCCACACGGCAGACATGCTGACTCTAATCAAATCTGGCGCGTACAGGCTGTGGTTGCGACATTATTGCGTCATCACTGTTTTTGCCATTTTTGGCCGAAAATTTCCGATGTCCGAATATTCGGTGCATCCCTAGTATATATAGGTATTCTTATGAATTTCTTCTTGTTTTAGATTTCTATCATTTTGCAGTCCTCTTCAGCTCTGTTCTTTACCCAGGGGGAATTTTTTTTTCTTTTAGTTTTTTGTTTTTTTCTTCATGTTCTTAGCTTCCTGTTAATTATCTGAATCCTTGGAAAATCTCAGAATGAGCATATAACCACCATTTTATGTGCAAATAATGGATTTATATGAATGCAATTTGTGACCAGACTTTTGAACAGTAATTTGAAACTTATAGATGCAATCTCACTCACACACACACACATATGGAGGTTATCTCTTTCATTTTCATTCCATAAGCAGTTCAGAGTTTGAATATAGAAGGGCTCATAAGTTGACTGCATACCAGTTGTGTTGGGACACATACTGTGGTGTGTTTGTATATGTGTGTGTGTGGGCTCAGTTACTGGGCAGAATGACAGGAGGAGGTCCATTTTTGGGGGTGGGAGACGAATCACAGCTGACAGGAAGTCAAGTTGCTTGCCACTTGGCAGTGATGAGTCAGACTAGTATTCTTTTGAGCATTTGTTTGTGTCTGTGTATTTTCACCTCTTAAAGCATAGGTGAAGTGGGAGGAGGGGTCTTATGTGACATGCCCCCTTTATTTATCTCATCAATGAAAAACTGCCTCCGCCTCTCGTTCATTTGCTTGTTGATTACCTCCCCATCGCTTATGTGAAATCATTACTAAATGACTGTCCTGATCCAAGTGTGTGTCTGTGCCGTTTGAAGGTCTAAAGGGAGTCGGAACACCGTGGCCAGACACGTGCTGGGAATATCCACAGTTACTATAGCAACAGATCTTCATCTATGTGTAATTTTTTCGGCTGTGCAATAAGCTTCGCATCTCTGAGGTTCATACAGATGCTACTCAGCATGAGAGAGAGTGAGTGTAGCAGACTAGGGCTTGGCAGTATATGTTATTGTTACTGTGATTAAACAAACTTGAGCATATCATGAGCATGTATTGAAGTCTGCTTAAATCATTTAGCCCTAAAGAAAATGTAAAGTACAGTACTGTACAGTTTACAATGAACTGCTGTCTCCCAAAGTGCTAGAATGTAAAATACCGATGATACCCTTATATAGACTGTACTGTTATTCATGCATGTGTTTTCTTTGGTATGCGCGGTTTTCTTTGGTATAAGCAGGGTAAATACAGTAATGAAGTAATTTAATTTACAGTAAAAATATACAGGGCTTTAAGAAGAACAATTGAAAAATGCAAGATGCTCCACAGGGGAAATTCTGCTGCCAGAGAGGCATCACAGGGCAGCAGCCAATCAGCAGCAAGGAGAAATAAATAATGTTCTAGGTATGGCTACTCTCAAACCTCTCGCCTCTGAGTACAGCGGTATTGCACCATCCGAAGATGCACTTTGTGTTCTCTGATCGGTATCAAAAAATGTATAGTTATATTTTAAATGGACATGTAACTGAATTTACAATAATATTTATGTTAAAATTAGTATCTTCAATTTTTCTTAATAATTTAGCACCAAAATGCTTGAAAAAGTTTTCCAACGAAAAAAGCTGTGACGTCCAGACCCCGTCTGCCATGCCCCTCGTCCTCGTGCCAGGTTGTTTCTGTTAGGGCGCGGCGCTCAGCAAGGCAATCAGACGCACCTGAACAGAATGGACCTCTGTTGCTGGGGTATTCCGTTAACAATTATTAGTTTGGTGCTCAGAAAACAAATCTGCGAGAGACTGAAGCTGCGAATAAGGCTTTACTGTATATGGTTTTTATAGTTTTACTATATACAACATATTTGTTGTATGCTGCAAAACCTTGGTAAACAACCCCCCGCCCCTCATAGTACAGTGCTTCTGAATGTTTTAAGGACACAGGAAAAATCCCTGGCAAGGAATAGGAGAATTACTGTGTGAGAATTTATAGTGTATTGTGTAAATTTGCCCAGGACAGAATTTCCCAGGGTTTAGATTGACTTCTGGTAATGAGATTTGTGTTTTTGTCCATCTGCCTAGTGCTCTCAAACATACGGCACATAATAAATATAAATATATATATATATATATATTAGGACTGTAATGGTACATGTATTCATACAGAGAATACACGGTACGATGGTGAAGACGTGATTGAAGTAATAAGGAATCACAGAGGGACAAAAAAGCGCCAGTAAATCATAAACCTGGGTCGTAGTGTACTGCAATAGTGCCACCTACTGGCGTAACCCTTCTGCTGCCTTACACATACATGAAAATATAAGCAACAGTGTGTGTTTACTGGTTAATGCACTGCTGTTTATTTAAAATAAACGAAAACAAACCAAGCCTCATTCTTTAGAACTTTTTGTTACTTAACTTCGCTGTATCGTGAACCGTACCGAACTGTGATGTCAGAACTATAGTGTGAACCGAACTGTGACCTTTCTGTACCGTTACACCCCTAGTGTATACATCATGTTCGTAGTGGGTTACGGTGGTTCTTTAAGAATTGCCTGCTCCCCACACTGCAGACAAACATCTCGCACTTGTCTGTCACTACCCCTTTGGTCCCTAAATGAGTTAGCTGTGTATGATTTGCCAGAGCCATTGATTAGTTGCTCTTATTTCGAATGGCTGCCGGGCTGGATGACTCACTAATAGATAATATTTCCTGATTCATCCTTATACTCAACACCAAGGGTAATTGGCGATAAAAGATTCTTGATAGTCTTTTATTTCTCTCTCTGAAGCTGTGTTGCCTGGTTGTCTACTGTGGAATACATTTTGAGTAAGATTTATTTCAGCCTGTGTCACTCCAGAACAAATATAGATTTGTTATTTCACTAAGACGAAGCGCCGTAAGGCAGCTCTAAAGTTTGGCCCTGCATGAACTGGCAATGAGTCATAAGATAGTGACATTTGAAACCTCCTCAGAAACTTCTCATCATTATCGATCTGTACTGATGAATGATAGGTTTTATATACGGTAAACCCCCGCCTATTGCGGGAGTTAAGTTCCAAGAGCACACGCGTATAGTAAAAAACGCAAAGTTGTGATGTAGTAAAAAGAAAAAAAGGCATAATAATGCCTATTTTTATAGTGTAAACCCTAAATATGCCCCCAGATATGCTCCCAAAACACTTTAATTTTACTACACTTAAAGAAAATGTAATGGTAAATTTGTACTGTACAGTTTACACTGCAGTGCTAGAATGTAAATATCCTGTATAGACTGTATTGTAATTCATGCATGCCTGTTTTCTTTGGTATGCGCTGTTCCTTTGGTAAATACAGTAATAATTAAATTTGCAGTAACAAAGGTTTTAAGAAGAAAAAAAACTAAATTCAGGACACAGCAGCCAATCAGCAGCAAGGAGATATATAAATAACGTTCTCAGATTGGGTACTTTCAAACCTCTCTGACTACAGCGGCATTTCACCGTCCCAAGACGTGCTTTTTTGTGTTCTCGACAGTGCCAATACATGTATAGATATTTTTAATGTGAATAGCTGAATTAACGTTAGTATTTATGTTACAAAATTTGTCAATTATATGTTTCGTAATAATTTATCACTTTAATGCATTAAAAACTATATATTGCCACGGAAAAAGCTGCGACGTCCAGGCCTCGTCCGCCACGGCCCTCGTCCTCGTGCTGAGTTGTTTATGTTTGGGCGTGGAGGACGAGGCCCAAACATCACAAAAGCAAAAAAAATGTGGAAATGTGTCCGCGCATGCGCAGGTGGTTCTGCGAACAATTATTACTTTGGTTCTCAGAAAAAATCCGCTAGAGACTGAAACCGAGACTGCTGATCTGCGCATAAGCGGGGGGTTACTGTATATGATTTAGGGGAGGGGGGGGGGGGTAAATGAACATACATGTACATTTATAAAACCTTGTAACTCCATTTTTATTGGAGTATACAGTCTATTCATGCATTGTAATGGATAAAAATAACCAGTCCAAGATTGCTTACCATATATTAATGATAAGAACACTTTTCCCCCATCTTGTTAACAATTTTACTGCTACATTAAATCACTTGGGATTCTAGTAGGCTCTGAAAGGAAATATGATAGCAGATTATTTGCCTGGGGTAATGGGGTTTATATTGACAAAATAGCTTAATAGATGCATGGTGAACTAACTTAATGCTAGTTCAGTGATGTGGCTGCCCAGACAGAGCCACTCACCACAATGCAGAGTTGACTGAATGCTGATCTGCTGAAACAAGAGTAGACTACTATCTGAGAGAAAAGTTGAGTGACTGTTATTTTCGAGTGACATAAAGCTGAAATCGAACCTGTTTATTGGTGTCTGGATCAGTAGCATCTTTGTTAAGCTTATGATTAGCTTGGTTAGCAGGCCAAACGTGCCACACACCACAGTACGGCCTCTGTTCTGTCAAACTGATGGTAAAATTACACTCATTCAGGGGATAAAGACTCGCAAAGTTGAATGACTGTGTTTGAGCAACAGCCCAAATCACATGTGTTGTGTAGTGCGTGCTGTGCTTAGCTGTCATGAAACCCCTGTAGTGCATAGATATTTCCTGATAATAAGTATTACCCTCTTTCTGTCAGCATCACTGATGCACTCCTACACCATCAATCAGTGAGCCCTCCTAAAATGTAAATAGCGATTCCATGGCTATTAACAGATATTAATACATTTTCCCTTGTATGTAACAGTTTTCCATTTCTAACATCTGCGTAAAACCTGATTTTATTGTATCTTTGGCTTCCAGAAAGATGTTTTTTTCTCCACTGAAATCCAGTTGATGTAAAAACATGGTTGATTCCATTTACATTTACATTTACCGCATTTAGCTGACGCCCTTATCCAGAGCGACGTACATTAGTGCTCAAGTAGTCTACGTCTGTTGCTTACACAAGAATCATCATCATCTGCTATTCAACCATAGTGCTGCGTGCTTGGTACCCCTAACATCAGTCCAACAATATCTAAACTCAAGAATCATCATCATCTGCTATTCAACCATAGTGCTGAGTGCTCGGTACCCCTAACATCAGTCCAACAATATCTAAACACATGACAGAGAGAAGTCGGAAGTGAAGACAGAAGTACGTGTTTTTTTTTTTTGTTTTTTTTTAACAAGAATAACAAGAATAAGTAGTAATGGCACAACTAGTCACCAAGGTGTTCCTTCACGAGGTGGGTCTTCAGGCGACGCTTAAAGACAACGATAAGACAATGACAGTGTCCATTCTTATATTTTTGGTTGATCTGATTCTCTCCAGCTCCTGCAGCTAACTAATGCCAGAGCCTTAAAAAAGACTGTTGTTTCCTTGTTGTAACTAAACAGTGAAATAAGAGTAATACTACAAGACTTGTACTGCAAGCATTATGATTATGTCAAGTAAGAATGGACTAAAAATAGGCCCCTTTTTTTCTGAAATCATTAGGTTTGATATTAACACAGTAGTCCTCAAACTACCATTATCATTGGGCCTCTCACCTAATGGCTTTGTTTCCATGGCAGTGACCCTCTCCATTCTTTCTTCTAACAGTGTTTTGTTGAATTAAATTAACCTCTGGTTAAAAAAGGATATTGTAAAGAAGGCATAAAGTAGGTTTCTGTAAGAGGATGATTAATAAATCACTGCCGTCTGTGCTAGATGTGCCGCATGAGAAGAAAACTATGGCTTGTGTGCTGTGGTGAAGAAAGAAAGCGCCCATGGTGGTGTGATTTAATAGTAGTTTGAAGCAGAGCGTCACTATCTTCCCCCAGCCGTCTTATTGCTCCGCGGGGTCAGCTAATGAGCCCGTTGCTAGGCAGTGCACATAAACACAAGGCGTAGGATAAAGCAGAGCCAGCGAAGATGATGAGCCAAAATGAAGGAGCACAAGGCTTTGATCTCATTTCCTTTAGTAATACAAGAAATAGAAAGGGAATTGAAACTATGGTACTGCGAATATGAAAGGTGTAATCCCAAAACGGAAATACGGTAGATGTTTAAGTGCCATTTGCACAGAGCTTGGTGCAGCCAAACAGAATGGTGTCTTTGAGCAAAAAAGGAATATTGGGAAGTCTAAATTAAATATTTAATGTTGTCCTTGAAATTTAATTGAACTATCAAAAACTTGTCCGCTTTGTTCTGGTCAACATGTTTCTATTTATGTATATGAAATTTTGTAGGATGCCATTTGCCTAAGCCAAACGTTCAATAAATGCCCTGCAAATAGCAACAGCATGTCTCTGAATTTTTTACATTTCTTTATTTAGACTTTCAAGTTCTTATCTCATTCAGTATTTTTCTTTCACTTCTGCTTTCCCTCTTAAGAGCTGTGGAGTAGTCTGTAATGTATGTTCAGCCCATTTTTGTATGCAGGCTGATCCATTTCACTAATTTATAGTGATATTATGTCCTTAAAGCAATTCTCAGGGTTCCATAATGAAACATGGGTCAATTTGAGATCTTAATAGCCTATTTCATCACGAGTTTGGCCAGTTTTGGAGTTCATTTTGCACTGCAGACAGTATGAAATGAAAGATAATGATTCTTCTGTCCCAGTCCACACCTTCATAATGCATCAAAGGAATGTACTGGATTTAGACTGCATAGCATTGCCGTTTTTGCATAATTGCTGGACTCTTGGAGCTTTAGAAGTAACTTTATAACTCTTTCCAGACTGATATATTTCAATAACTTCAATCACTTCAATAACTTGATTTCAATCACGGCACACTGTTCTTGTGGACCCGTAATTCATTTTGCAGGAAAGGTTCTATTTAGGTATTGTTTAGCATCAGCAAAGCTAATAATAGTCATGTTTGGAGGTGTATAGTCTTGTGATCCCAGCTAACAGCAACATTTGCTGAATACTGTATATGAATACAGTAATCCCTCGCTTTTTGCAGGGGTTACGTTCCAAGAGCACCCATGTATAGTAATATTTTGTTTTTTTAAAAAATGCCTAAAAATGCCTTTTTATATTTTTATAGTGTAAATGCTAAATATGCCCTCAAAAGAACACTTTAGTTTCCTTTTAAACTCAGTTTAATGCATTGCCCTTAAAGAAAATATAAAGGTAAACCCATATTCGCCTCTTCAAGGTAAACCTGTCTTTTAATTTAAATTCCCCGCTGAGAAATGCAACTCGGAAGGTTGCGTGACAAAAGTATTGGGACACCCGGTTATCGGAGAATAAAACCTGATCTACTCGGGCTAAAAATACAAATGAGGGCTCGTTGGAAAGATCTCCTGAAGATCTACCGAACTGTGGAGTTTAAAGCGTCTGAGTGCTTTCTCTGCCGAGATATGCAACTCGGAAGGTCGTGGGACAAAAATATTGGGATACCGCGGTGAGGTGAACGGGTCTCCTTGTACGAAAACAACCAGAAAAAATATATTTATTGCCGCAAAAAAAAGGCGGAGGATATTTGCAGTTTCCGTGTTATTGTGGGGATTTCCACGTAAAACTAGGAGTTCAGTTCTCAAAAAAAAAAATCTGAGTGTGACGGAATCCGCGAGTCCTAATCCGCGTAAAACTGGGGGATTACTGTATTTAAGAGCTGTATTTTGTGTTTACTCAGATTATCTAACTAATTACATTTATTTTTGAAGATCTGAGACAATTATGTGTGACAATATGCAAACGGTAGAAATGAGGACGCCGGTGTGTAGGCAATAAATTGCATTTCTCCGACCCTTCCAGGTATCAGATAGTTGTGGAGATTGTTCGAGCAACCACTCTCAGCAGCATCCCACAGTTCAAGAAACAGAAAGGTAAGCCTTCTTTCTGCTCTTGTAGTGGCAGTGTCCTCTGTGACCTCTTGACCATAGCTGTTCAAAAACCCTTTTTTGGAGAAATGAAACCTTAAAAATGTTCATAATGATCCACAAAGTCCACAATTCACCATTATGTTTCTCTTTGGTTCTCTAAAACCAGACGTGTTGAGGCCAAATTCAGGTGATACAGAAGACGCATTTGTGTTCTGATTCATTATTTAGAATAGAAAGTTTACGACCCATGAAATGAAACAGTCCCCTACACAGATAAATAAGGCTCTGCTACCTCTGCAGTCGCTATAGTAAAGCTATTCCACTTTATTCAGTCCAGCTATTTGCCTGTGTGAGACTGGCAGGTCAGTAATTACAGCCAGATTGGCTTGCTGGCTCATTAAATGTGATCTGAGACAGAAGGCCATGCCAGCCAGAGATTGCTTTCAGTGCATCCTCTTCCAGTGTCTCTGTAGTCCATAAAACATAGCAACTGCTCTACAACAAAATGTCATTCCCTGACAGTTTTAATTGTGTTGCATTTTGATGGTACTCTTGGCCCTTTGTTTTTTGTTCTCAGAAGAAATTGCTATTTGGGGTTTAATGCAATATGAGGTCACAGCAAGAGGTTTTGGACAAAGGGTTAATATATATGTAATGAAATCCTGTGTCTTTGCAGGCATCCAGCTCTAAGTGAACATCTAAACAGTAAAGACCACAGAGCTATAGCTCATATTATTTACCCAAAGGAATCCAGACATGCCATATAATTAGGGATGCACCGAATATTCGGCCACCGAATTTCTTTAACGCGACCGAAACAGTGATGACGCAACCGCAGCCTGCATGCACCAGATTGGATTAGAGTCAGCATGTCTGCCGTGTGGGCGCATTTCGATATATCTAAGAAAGACACACAGAAAGCCGTTTGTAAAGTGCGCAATGCTGAAATTTCTAGAGGGGGTGCATCCACAAAGACTTTCTCAACGCCGGGATTAATTTATCATATAATTAATCCAAACATCCCGATCGCCATGCAGAGTTTGAAGCACAGAAGAGGCAAGACACTTCGAGCACATCCACTTCGTCTGTGTTTTTGAAAAGGCAACAAAATTTTCCAGTGACTACAGTTAATATATGGGCTATGTCAGTCTTTGTTTTAATACACTATTTTGTTATAGAGAATGTTGTTATATCTTTCAACAGTTTTTAAAACACTTGTTCTGAATGCACTTTGTTCATGCACTTCATTCAGAATATTAAAATGCACTTGAGTTCACTAGTTTTGAGAGAAGATATTTAATTGTATAATATTTCAGCTATTTTGTTTTTAAGCTAAGTAAAATATTTTATTTAAAATTGTATTTTATATTGTGCATTGTTTGAATGCTAAATACATATTTTCATAGTGTAACAGATTTATTATTTTAATAATTTAATAATAATTTCTTTCAGTTTTCGGTTTTCGGCCAAGTGTTTCCTCAATTTCGGTTTTCGGTTTCGGTCCAAAAAAATCATTTCGGTGCATCCCTAATATATATATATATATATACTTTTAATCTGAAAAATAAAGGTGACTTCATGGTTCTTGGCTTGGAAAGATGGTTCTAATTAGAATAGAAGCATAACATTATGTGGAGTTCTTTAAAACACCCCTTGAAAAGTTCTTCATTTAAAAGGACTATTTTTGTAATGAGATGGATATAATATCAAGCTTCTTGGAGGAGTCCTTAAAGTGCATTTACATTTGTAGTATAACTCTCTTGGTCCAAAGTGGAAAATGATACGTTGCTGGATTTAAATCTAAGTTCACTTGGCATCCACACTAAAAACTATTTGATGGTGAACCAAAAAATGTAAGCAAAAGTGGTACAGGCAAGAAGGCACATCTGGACAGATTCTAATTCTAATAAATATACGCACTGAACTTTATATTTTAGAATTACATGCTTTAATAAGCTGTGTATACAGTATGTATGTATTTTAAATATAATGCCTTTGAATGTGCCTTAGCCTTTTAAAACTGAAATTGATTCTATAATTACTGTGTAGGATCACAGGATATTCTGATTCACCTGAATTTGAAACAATCGACCCCTTACTATCATTTCTTTTCATCTGGATGCTAGATGCAGGACAAACGGCTATCTCACACCTCTGGGACAGAGCCCCCTGGCCTTCAAAGGCATCCCTGAGCACTGAACTTTGGGAACTTGCAGTAACTTAGTAACTCTCAGTAAGCTTTCATACCATTTATCCCATCATTTCATCCACTTTTAGTTTACATGTTTCATGTTGTCTTGTGTAAATAAATGTTTTAGCGTTCAGTGAGTCCATTCGTCTTCATTAAAAGGAGGTCCCTTCATGGCTGTGATATTGCTACGCTCTACCACTTTTGAAGTAATCATAATTCTTTGGATTGACTAATTCCTTCTAAAGTATCAAGTGAATCTCTGTTAAAGGCGCCATTTAGCAAGAGTTTTCAAAAGGTTGACTTCTGGAATCCTGGGCTATCTCGCTGGTCGAATAGCTTACTCAGAATTCCTGAATAAACCCTACTTGATAACGAACTCTGATTAGTAGATAAGTAACCAATTAATAACTAATATGATTGGGAACTAATCAGTTATCAATAATATTTAATTAAGAAATTAATTAACATAGAGGTGAATCAGCCTACTCTGATTCTGGTGGAGAATAAATCAAAACTAAATTTCCTTACATATTTGGTTGAATATAGTGGTGAATCAGCCTAAACTGATTCAGGTATCTGAAACAAATTTAAATTATAAATAACTCTGAGCTAAAATTCCTACAATGGCCTAAGAAAGTTTTGAGTTTTTTTCAAAATGGTGGAAAAATTTGACAAACGGAAATGGGCGTGTTACAATGGCAGTGAATAATGGTGGGGAAGTGGGCGTGGCCATGTGGGCGGGACAATATAGACGATATGAAGGGTCATCCAAGGTATAAGGAACATTAAGAATTTTGCTTTTACGTGACCCGGTTAACAAGACATGAGCAAAAATGTAATTAGCGATGTTAGAGCGCCACCTAGTGGGGAACTTGTGTGTGGTGTGTGATCCAAGTTTCTTTATGTTACGATGTTGACCTTTGAAGTAAAAATAGGCCACTCCCACACCATATGTATTCATGCGTGACATCAAAACGATTGCATAAATCAAAAATCTGCTTCAGTAGTCTTTTGCGTCCGTCAACGTAGATGATATATACCAAATTTGGCATGATTTCGATAAACGGCCTTGGACAAGTTAACTTTTGTAGGTTTTCAGGTTTGCCAATATAGTGAAAAATGGGCGTGGCCAAAATTATATCAAAGATATACATTTGAGGCAGGAGGTTCCAAAGAATAAGAACTTGAAGTATTTGTAAATATAGCTCTTGACTGTAAGGAGATATTAACAAAAAAGTAACTTGACAGCGCCACCTAGTGGTTGACGTATGCCAAATCAGGTTTTTGAGGTCTAGCCTGGACCAGTCTGGCAAAGGATTTTGTTATAACTTGTTCAGTGTAGGCCCTGAGCGGTGATTTATATATTTAAATTTCAGAGCAAATAGACCACGCCCCCTTTAATTAATCATGAAGATATTTCAGTGATTGACTCAGGAGTGGCCCGACATGATGTGTACCAAATTTCGGATTTTGATTTAAGCGGTTTTTAAGATGTGAAAATGTGAAATTTATAACGCCCTTTACAAGCCAAATTGTGCCATCTTCTGCAAGTGTCTAAAATATTACGTGTACATGAAGAATACCAAGTTTGATGATGTTATGATGTTGTTCTGTGAAGATATTGACCTTAGTGTAATTCTAGGCCACGCCCAGAGAATTGATTGGCGCGTAACATCAAAGCGGTTTGATCAATCAAAAATCCGCTTGAGTCGCTTTTGTTGTCTTACTATGGAGATGAGCAATTACAATAGGGTTCCTGAACACTTCGTGCTTTGAACCCTAATAAATAATCTGTGGGATTACAGAGACGTTTTAGGGTGGTGTCGCTTTCCCCGCAGGCTCTTTGTTCTGTGCATCGAACCGTGTAAAGAAGTTGTTGAGCTCGTCTGATAGGGAGGGATCACCGTCACTGCTGCGTGGGTTGGGCTTGTAGTTCGTGATGGCCTGAATGCCCTTCCACATGCGTTGTGTGTCTCCGGTGCTGTTGAAGTGCTGTTGATCCTCTGTCCGTAGTCCTGCTTTGCTCTCCTCACTGCGCGAGACAAGTGGGCTCTGGCAACCCTGAGGGAAGCCTTGTCTCCAGAGCGGAAGGCTGTATTTCTGATCTTTAGCCGCTTGCGCACTTCTCCCGACATCCAGGGCTTTTGGTTGGCTCTCTTGGTGACGTCCTTGGTGACAGTAACATTCTCTATGCACTTGGAGATGTAACTACTCACAGAGTCTGTGTACTCCTCTAGGTTGATCGAGTCACCATTCATTGCAGCCTTCATAAAAACGCCCCAGTCAGTCGAGTCAAAGCAGTCTTGGAGAGCCAAAATAGCTCCAGCTGGCCACACTCTGATGTTCTTGCGGGCTGGTTTGGAGTGTTTTAGCAGGGACTTATACGCGGGGACCATGAACACACTGATATGATCTGAGTAGCCTAGGTGAGGACGGGGGAAGGCCCTGTAGGCCTCACGAACGTTGGTGTAGACAATGTCCAAGCAGTTTCCCCCTCTGGTAGCAAAATTCACATGCTGGAAGAACTTAGAAAGAACCATGCTCCGGTATCTTTAACTCTAAAAAACAAGAAGGCCACTCCACCAAGTAAAAACTGGAGATTTAATACATCA
>JBBPCY010000032.1:4443919-4478185 GCA_037974405.1 Brachyalestes nurse | reverse complement strand
GAAGCTCTGGGAGTCAGGGCGAGGGTAAACTCAATGACTGAGCGAAGAGGAAATCCCGTTTCCGGTTTTTATAGTCTTGTTTCCCGTGACCTTGGCGCGTCACCTGACCTGTGCATGTGACAATAAGAAAGAACTGTACCTGTGGTTGAACAGGTTTTGCATATGTCAGTACAAACAAAAACCTCTCTATTGTCTATGAGCTACAGGTGACTGGCAAAACCAAATATAAATGCCAAATACCAAGCATATAACTTTGCACATGACATCATACAACCTTTAGCTCAGTCTTAATATTAATAAAATCAATATTTACAAAAAAATATCCATCTGAAGATTTAGAACTTCCTGAATTAATGTCTTATGCTTAAGATTAAGGGGTTTCACACTGGGGATAGGCTCCACTATTTCTAAGAAAAAAACAAATCATGGGTTGAGCCAAGCCATCTCGCCACAACATTAGTAAGATTTAATCACAAATAATTTGCAAATTTAATCACAAATAATTTGCACATTAATAGAAAGAAAATGTTTTCCATTAATATAAGCAAATTCCTTCCCTGAAAGTGCCTTTATAGCAATGTGTGTGCAGTCGATCTCTCCGAGAACATTTGGAAAACCACACATCGCTGCGAATTGCGCTTTAATGTTTGGCTGTTCAACCACAGTTTAAAATGTCTGAATGACCATCCTATACAGCGGACATAGCTCGACTCAGTGATGACTGAGAAATACCCGATCGGTCCGCGGGTTCACGTCACCAAGCTACTCTGGCTAATTCTTCCATTCGCGATATCTAGCACGTCTTGTGTTGTTTTTCTGTGGTCCTGAGAGCTAGGAGCTCATTGGTTCCCGCCCACAAACAC
Organism: Brachyalestes nurse; assembly: GCA_037974405.1. Classification (NCBI taxonomy): domain Eukaryota; kingdom Metazoa; phylum Chordata; class Actinopteri; order Characiformes; family Alestidae; genus Brachyalestes; species Brachyalestes nurse. The sequence continues at coordinate 4,477,322 of JBBPCY010000032.1, read as the reverse complement.
CCCGCCCCCGCCACCTCCGATTCATCCCCCCGCATTAAAAATGCTATCAGCGCCCCTGCGTGCCATTAATGCGAGTCTACAAAAGGGAAGCCACAGTACCACTGATTTGCCACTAGGTGACACCCATTTACAAAAACGAGCAGGAACGTGTGAACGCATTGGTTGGAGCTTCCGTGAGAACGTGCGTAGCGGTACGCCAAGTTTAGTGTTTATACATCTCGACGTGATCGTGAAAACGGGCGTACGCAGCATTTTTGTGCGTACGCACCGTTTATACATGAGGCCCCAGGTGAAAGGAGCTGTAAGAGAGAGCCTTTTGTATGCTGTGGTCCATCATCTTATTTCTTTGCAGCCCAGTATATGTTGTATTCTTCTGATTTTTAGGATAATCAACTGTACAACTGTACCTGTACATAGTTCATACATAGTTCATACGCCTACATTCGCCCATAGGTCTGTTGGCTTCTTGTCTAGATACAGTAGTGGGTGAGGGAGAGACACACCATGAATTTTGGGCGGAGTTAGATGAGACGCGAATAGACCTGTCTCTTGTAGTTTAGACTAGAAGCTGGTTTAAAGGGCCCAAATCCAAAATTCTTTACATATTCATCCCCTTTTCAACCTCTCCTTATCCTTAAGAATTAAGCAGGCTCTTTTCAAGATTTTGCTTTTAAGACTGATATACAGTATTCTCTACAGTTATGAGAAAAATGTCCTGTGTGTTTTTGTAACGTTCTTAGACATATGGATTTTTAATCTCACTTGTAACAATACTAGGAGATGTGAGAAATATAACTACACAAGCAATACTGAAGAAAAGCCATTATACTAAAATGCCTTTTCTGGTGAATAATAAATAAGGATACCCTCAGAATTATTTCTATTTAAAATGGCTCAAATCACACACAAGTGAATCACATCAGGTGCACATGATTAGAATGAAACTTTTTGAAGATGTGAGAGTGATCTTTGGTGAGATCGAAAGAGCTGTCTGAGGCCTTCAGAAAGACCGTAGCAAGTTATGAATCTGGTAAGGGATGTTAAAAGATCTCAGCAGAATTTGAAGTCATCCAATCCACTGTGTGGAAAATAGTCTAGTGGAGGACTTTCAAAACAACTACCAACATGCCCTGGCCTTCCAAGCAAGTTCACTCTCAGAGCAGATCGCAGGATGCTAAAAGAAGTCTCCAAAAACCCCCAAATGTCATCACTGGACCTACAGCAGGCTCTTGCTACTGTTGACGTGTTGATGTGCATGCCTCAATCAGGAAGAAACTGCATGGTTTTAAATTGCATAGAAAGTGCACAAGGAGGAAATACTTCTAGCCTTCATGTTCCTATTAGAGAGCAACCCTAAGAGAAACATGAAGGCAATACTGAAGTGTACAAGAAAGAAAGCAAACAAAGACGATGACTTCTGGAATAATGTTCTGAATTATTTGAAACAGAGGACATGTTTGGCACACAGTATTCCAGGAAAAGAACCTCATACCAACTGTGAAGCATGGAGGTGGAAGTGTCATGGTTTGAAGATGATTTGCTGCAGAAGGACCTGGCCATCTCACCATCATAGAATCCACCATGACTTCTACCATGTGTAAGAGTGGGCTTGAGGAACATGTGAGACAATCTGTAAGAAAATTGAAATTGTTGTGGAACTCGACCCTGCAACATAGCAATGGCCCAACACATACCAGTAAATCCACCAAGGACTGACTGAAAACTAAGAAAAGGAGGTTCCTGGAATGGCCCGAGTCAAGCCTTGATCTTAATTCCTCTGAAATGCTGTTGGGTGACTTGAAACAGGCTGTACATGCAAGAAACCCCTAAAACATCTCACAGCTGATAGAATTCTGCATTGAGGAGTGGGGCAAAATGTTCCTCTGACTGATGTTAGAGACTGGTAAATGGCTACAAGAAGCCTCTCACTATAGTTATTTCAGCCAAAGGGTAACACTAGCTAGTAGGGGGTAGCATGTCCTACTAAACTTTTTCGTCAATTTGTCAGGTCTGGGATTGGACTGGGGGTGGCCGCTAGAGGTTACCCGTATTTCAGTTTATTCACGGTGTGGAGTGTTTATGTTAATTAAGTACCAGCTGTGTTGTGTTACCTTGGGAGACAAGGGGGAACCCCGACACAGTTAACATAATTTAATATTCCACATTTTTATATAAGGATGATTTTCTTCACAGTAAGTACACTCTTATGGTTTTTTGTAAGTTATTTTTCACCACAAGTAAAACAATTTTACAAAACATAGATACTAAAACTTTTTTTTCAATATAAAGTTGCATCATTCCAGTCTCACAACATCACCTAGCATTTAGCAACATTAGCATTAGTACAATTAGGTCAGTCATATTAAGAAAATTCGACTAGGGACCCAGTGGACTGAATTTAAATGTAACTGATGAGCTCTCGTCTTCTTGTGCCATGAGTGCAAACGGAAACCCACTCATTATACTGAAAAAAAAACAGCACTGGAAGTCTGCAATCAGAACAGTTACACTGCAGCAAACACAATCAGATATAACTTCAGCCACTCAAATCATGTGTTTCTACAAGAATTTGTTTTATATGCCTTAAAGACCACTTTTGATTGGACATTAGAAAATGAAACAGTAGAAAGGAATGTGAAAGTTCTCCGAGGACTTGCTTTTCACAATAGAGCTTTTAATTCCATCAGAGAAAATCCATTAAGACACCATCAATATCCAGCCTTATATTAAAGTGCATATTTAATCTGTTTTCATGCACACATACAGAACTCAATTATGCTCAATTTTAGGCACTTAAAATGATTTACAGAGGTATTTTCCTGGCAATCAGTGTTCATTAAAATCACTTATATTAGAACAGTGGTTCCCAAACTGGGGGGCGCAAAGGGGCGCAGGAATGGGATAACTTGCGTTGTCTGAATTGGGTGGGGGGGCTCATTAATGTTCTTATCTAGAAAAGGGGTCCCTGCAGAAAGTTTGGGAACCACTGTATTAGAATATGTCACAATTAGATTATTTTCATTGCATTCGTTTTTGTGTTGAGAGCATAAACACACTTACTGTCCAGCTAAATGGTAATAAAAGTGTACACACGCCTTTGATGTTTTGGAAACATGGGATGCATATTTATTAATACATAGTTTTAGTCCAAGTTCAGAGACATATTAAAGCTGGGCAAAATGGTATTTTTTCATTACTGTAATCAGGGCTGCTCTTGATGTCGTTCCCCAGGAGGGGGGTGCAGCTGATGACGGATTCTGCGCAGCCGGGGCCGCACTAACTATAGTTCTTGGCCATATTTATAATACGTGAGCAATGGCTGCAAATGTCTAAACTTAGTAGTGGTCAGAAGACAAAGTCCACCATTGTCTGAACGCATGCTTCAGTGAAAGTGTAAGGTCGTTGGATAGGGTGGCCGCTAGGGGTCAGCCTTACGTCAGTTTTTGTATGGGTTTTGTTTGTACTCTTATTTTGAAAGGTTCTAGTTTGGTTAATGGAATACGTTTTAGGTTCAGATGTTTTGGGTTTTCTGTTAAGTGATTATTCTTGTTTATTGGTGGCTGGGTTTTGAGTTTCTCTTATTTGCAGACATCCCAACCTGCAAAAACTCATTTTAGGGAGGAACAATGCCCCCCAATAACACCACCAACTACACACCCCCCCCACACACACACACACACATTTTTTTTTCTCTAATCAGTACACTAAATAATGAAGTCCAGTATTATGTATTATTTTGACAACAATATGAGTACATTATACTTTTACTATTTATGCAAATTTCTTATTCATATTCCATAGCTACTTTACAAAAGTCTTCGAGGAGTTTGGTTTTTTCATGACAGCCTTGGCAACTAACTAGTGTAGACCTGAATAATACAGCACATGAAATGACACCTGTTAATCACATCAACATGCCTTTTACAGTCGTTTAAATCGCCATGAGCAATACTAAAATCATTGTTACAAACAGTACAGCCCGCCACATTGTCTTTATTTTTCACCCTTACTGAACAAGGATTATATTTTTGTTTTTTGGGAAACTCTCCCTCTGCCATGATGCTCCACTGAACCAAAAACAGTTATAACTTTGGTCCTGGAGAAGTTAAATAAAAGCCCGCTCACATTGAAACCTGATTGGCTTATTTGGCTAAATAACCCAGTCAGGATGCTCTTGGTGTAGCACGGGCTACGTGAACAGGCTCACACATAGTGGCCCACGCACGCACCCCCACTTCCTCCCTCTCTCTCTCTCAAGTGTGTAACTGTCTCGCGTGCATTCTCTAGTTTCCGGGATATTTTATTCAATTTGCGGGCATCAGGGAGCTGCTATCAATATGCGGGAGACTACAGGAACTTCCGGGAGACTTGGGATGTCTGGAGATGGGGGGTCAGAGCGTGCACAGGAGGGAACACCTCTCTGCCTGTTCAGCCTGCAAGGCATAATTGATTGATCGCAAGTGGTGTTTGCCCCAACGCAATGGGCATCATAGCTGAGATACATTAAATAGATTTTCAGTGTGGAAAATCGTAGGTATGACGTGAGAGCACGTGAAGACAGTCAGATGCGTGTGTCTCACGCTCATTGCGTGAGAGTTGGCAGCGCTGACTATGTGAAACATTGCATGTTTGAAGAGGTGTGAAGATGTCAGCTGCATGTCAAAGCAACAAAGGCTAACATATTTTTTTCAAATTCGTTTAAATGCACGAAATACATTTCATAGCACCGGTTTATAACTATTTCAGTATGTTTGACTTAATTCCACTTACCCTGTAGAACTGTATGCAGATGCAAAATCAGTAGTTCTTCCATGGGGCTTCAACCCATAAAGTGAGATCTGGGAGGGCGTGGCTTAACTTGAGTTCAAAATTAACTCGTGACAGTGTTCAATTTTTAACCAATCTCTTTACAGAGTTAAATTATTTAGGATTTTCTCTTTTAAGAGTTAAATCAACACTGATGGAATACATTTTGTCAAATAACTCCAACATTGAGGACCATTTAAATCAGAAAGTGTTAAAATCACACTTTGAGAGTTAAAATACACCCCAGCAAATTTTAACACTCCAATTTTTGCTGTGCACTGTTATCTGTAGCACAGCACAAGGCCAAATACAACAAGAAATCTTGCTATGTAGAAGTTTCAGAGGCAACATTCAGTATTTTGTAGCACACATAAACCACACTTTTGCTGTGGTAGATATATTCCCAGCTCCAGAAATAGATAAATAGGTTAACTGTCTAATGTTTTGAAAATATATGTACAGCATGTAATAAAATATGTACTCATTTTCAATGTTGTCATGTTTGAATTTGTTGTGACATGTTACATTAAATAATATAATTATACTTCTTTGTATATATTACACTTCGTTGTAAACTACATAAAAAGCTTTAATATCCCACTTAATGTCAGCAAATGAAATATGAAACTTGGAGTATTACACCTGAATACATCTTGACAAGCCTAGTCACCCCCTGAATTCACACATTAAGAATGAACACTACTTAATAGTGTCCTTAATTACCCTTTAATAATAGAACCTCCTGAATTAACACCTTAAATGTAAGATTAAGGGGTTTCACACTCATGCCTTAAATGTAATTTTAAGGTCAAATTAAGTGGTCGGTTTCACAAATTAATGGCCACTTAATTCAGATTAAGGGGTTTGGTGTATTTCCAGGGGTAAATTAAGGCAGGGTAAAGCACATTTTAAGTATATTGTGTTTCGTAGTGCTCGCTGTCTCTTTTCCTGCCAGTCATCAGCCATGAAACTGTTCAATAGTACTGTTCCAAAACAGTCAGGAATGGCAGAGATCCTGCAGTTCATAATGGTCTCTGCTACTGAAAAGCACCTCTCCTCATCAGTGTGGTCATCAGGGAAACTGTTGTATTTGATGTAGCACTGATGGTGTTACAATAAGAAACTGATTTTCACCTTTCCTTTATACTTTTGCTACTATTGAATTATGTAACTATGCAGATACTACTATTAATGCAATTCTGTTCAAATCCTGTACCATATAAACATTTCCTCCTGGGAACCTGTGCCTGTTTTGTGAGAATAGATGCACTGATTGATAGATTAATTGATTTATGAATTGATTGATAATCTACAGATCTGTGTACTTTATATGGTGATAATTGACACTAAAACACCAGACAACACCACTTACTGCACCACTGAACTGTAAGTGGTACGTGTTACATAATTATATGTAAATATTATGTGGCATCTTGACAGCGTCTTTTTAATAGATAGTGAACTAGGCCTTGAGATGTTAGTCAATTGGTGGTAAGGCCTGCCAAAACTGAACCCTCAAAACACTCTTTAAACAAGATTTCATTTCATTATCAGTGATGTCATTTCAAGAATACCACCCAAGCAGTACCGAGATTCCTCTCCAATCGACCCTAAATTTTCAGCACACATTTCAAAGTTCCATTACCATACCATACATGCACATATGTTTCTTTTTAAAATGGTGGTAACCAAAAAAATGACAATGTGGATTGCTGAAGAAATTGAGAAAGCAATCTTCTTTTGAGTATTGGTGGTTAAAGAAAAGAGAACCTTCATAAATTGAAGCATAGTCACAAAATACTTTAGGGTCAGATATCTCTTGCAGAATGAATTAGTCCAGATTGTCCTGCCTCAGGCTTAACCTGCCGTCCGTGGTGGTGTGGATTTGTGATTGAAAGGAGATCCATTGATCCTTTAATGTGGGGTTTAAAGTGTAAAACAAGATTATATAAAGTACATTGCAAAGCTTTCTATACACTAAAGCATTTTTATTTGTATCAGAATTTGTATTTATTTGTTTCAGTAGCACATCAGTAACACCTGGTGGACTAATTGAAAAACAGTAGCTATAAGTCTTCTGTGTACTGAGAGATGCTGAAAGAAGTCTATATATATATATATATATATTACATGATCATTTTAAGCACTTGGATTAATATTTCTGCACAATAACAAACACACACCCTAATCTCCACTCACATTACATGTTTCATTTTTATATTTACACATTTCTCTTTCTTTAAGAATAGTATTTTGAGGTTAAAATGAAAGAAAATAATAATTTCCTGAAAATGATATTTATGATCCCAATGTTGGATAGATAATAATTCATAAATGTTTCAGTGCTAAATAAAGATGAAAAAAGGAACCAAAAAAAGGAACTTCTTTTTTGTACACCCTTCTGAAAGTATAAACAGGCTACAGCCACTGTCTATACCTGACAGGTCAAAGGTCATCCTGAGAACAGAGCAACCATGACAGCACCAAGCAGGATAACAGTAGCTGTTACAAAAAACAATGAAAAGACAAATTACCACATTAAAGAGTAGATTCAATGTACATCACATGTCCATACAACATATTGTGTCCAAACAGAATTATCTGATTATTAGTCACGGTTTAAGATCTATAATTATATTACAGTCAACTACGGCACTGAGATGAACTCTCATAACTGCAAAAAAAGAAGCTAAATGAATGAGGTTAAATTAGTTCTTACCTTTAGCTGCATTAGGCTGAATTGCATTGTTGCCCATAGAAGGCGGGTTGCCAGGGTCAGCCAGATTTGTTGAGGTCTTTGAGAAAATATGTATTGTTTTAGATTCAGGTATGGTCAAATTTGCTCTCTAAGATCCAGGATGTAATAAAAGACAAATTAGCTTACAGTAGTTGTGCTGGACGTACGCTGTGTAGACGTAGTAGTGCTAGACTTTGTAGACGTGGTACTGCTTGGTGTTGTGGTTGAAGTGCTGTTAGCCCCAAAGGCCGTGGCATTGGTATTATTTCCTAAGGATATTAGTATCATGTCTATTAGGTTCATTTTTTTCATGACTGATTTTTTTTTTCAGTATGATCACAAGAAGTGTTTTGAATTACATGCAAAAGCATACACTTTAGTGTAACCAGAGTAAACAACGATTAAGCATTTCTGATCTGTTCATGTCTTCCCAATAATTCTTACCCGTAGCTCCAGGTGAGGTGACATCTCTTAGGCTGCTGGTGGAAAATCTGGTCACTGGCCCCAGTGTCCCTAAATGCAAAAGCATGTGGAACATCACTATAGAATATGTTCGTTAAGTTTAGAAAAGTTGTGATGGTGAAAGGGTGTTTCGTATTGCATGACCAAGTACTTTCACAAAAGTGTTTTGTAGCCACCTCTGACCTGCACTGGAACCCATGTTTTAGAGCTGTGTTCACTTCAACAAGATCACATTTCATTCATGGAAACCAATAACATGATCATCATAAAAGAGACAAGGATTTTAGTTCACCTTGCTGAAAAAGACAAGTAGAACTGATCAACAGTAAACAGTAGGGCTTATACAGATTTCTTATAAAGAAGAATTTAGTTGTTTCCTAGCAAACTTAGCAGTACATGGCGACAGAATAATAATTGTAGGTGGTTTTAGAATCCGCTTGAAAGAATGGGGTCAATTGAAAGTGTTTGATAACTAGAGAGTGGCGAATGGCGATTGGCTAACATGGAACCTGGAAGGAGAGCCTTAGAGACTACAGCAGAGCACTTACTGCTGCACACTGAGCCTACCAGGTTTCTGTTTATTCTCTCTTCAAAATCTTCTACCTGTATACTTGATTCTATTCCTACAAGCCTGCTTTAAAAAGTCCTATGAGTATTTATGGGACCTCTCGTATCAGTACTAAACTCCTCATTTAGTATTGGTTATCTAACAAAAGCCTTTAAACTAGCAGTTATTAAACCTCTTAAAATCTTGATCCTTGCAAACTCTCAAATTATTAGCCTATTTCCAATCTGCCATGTCTATCTAGGATTTTAGAGAAAGTCGTGGTTCTACAACGTTCTGTTTAGGAGCATTTTTACTGGTCTGTTCATCATGGATTTTAGCATAATTTTAAAGGCACACAAGTAGAATAAAAGAACACAGAACAAAACATGGCTGCTGACAAAATGAAAAAAACCCATCTCAACAAAGTAAAATTTTCCCCTTGCATAACAGAAAAACAACCCTGTCAATGTCAAACCAAAACCTCTCACCACCCTCCCTCCTTCATCGACAATAAAATCTTCACCAACCACACCTGTTTATGGTACCCTTGACCAAGGTACCTTCCCCAGACAAATTTTACTTATTAATATGAAATTAGATACTTATAGTTATGCCAGCTGGTGTAATTTATGTTCGTTCTCCCTACACCTGTAGTAAGTTTTTTTTACATTACTACAACTGAATTTGACGATTTCCACTCTAGTTCTTTTCAGCAGCACTCACCATTGCTGAAGTTTCCACTTATGAAGAAAATGTAAGAGCCATTTTGCAAGTAGTTGGTCACATTCAGATCATTCACTGTGAAATTGCACGACATCCTGGAATCGCTCACCATGCCCTGGATTTCACCAGTAGCCTGCAGAAATGGCATTCAGTTTCAACAGTGTTGAACAGAGCATGCAAAAATCATAAATGTACATTATCCACCTTATTATCTATTATTATGAAACCACAGAAGTAGTAGACATTTTCAGAAGGTAATAAAGTTGGAAAATGTTTTTTGCTGATTATACATTATATATATGTTCACATATAGGGCACAGTTTAAGGAAAGCTCATAATCAATGTTCGCTGACCATAGTTTTGTTCTGATTTACTATGGCCTGCCATGTAATTGACATCATGCATTAAACTGTCTAATACAAAAAAATAGCAGATGTGAAATCCTCTGTTCTCTGCATGTGGTCCAACTGCTAAAAGACGAACAGTTTAGAAAATAAATGTAATTAAAAATTGCATGGATGGACTTGGAAAGCTTCTTTTCTGCTATTCCCCTTTTTGAATGTAAAGCAATAATTTGAAATTCTCCTGTAAGAGGTCTATGAGAGCTCTTCGGTTCCTGTCCTGTGGTTTTATTTATTTGTTTTTCTCATGCTTGTTAGTCAGAATTCTTCTCAAAACGTATGAGTGAGAAAATTGCCCTTTTGTTGTATGTAGCTTTATCATTTGGGACTCAATATTTCTCAACATTAAAGTACTATTTGGGTCAGGATATCTGTAATAATTAGTGCTTCAAAGCAAACTAAGGGTGCAGCTATCCTCAGTTATTCCACAGTCAGTCTTGGACTGTCAAATCTGGGTCTTTGAAAATCATGCAAATATTTTAGAATATAGTTTGGAAGAACCCTGAAAGCACCACCCATAACCAAACCTGATCTATACTGTAATCACTGACTTAGACATTCATGATACGCTTTTTAGAAACATTACTTACTGAGTTAACTTCAATTACAGTGGAATCGTTCAGGGTTGCTTGGATTAGCTTTACAACTCCACTGTTATTGGCGCAGCCGTACACAGTATTATTGCCTGTCTAAAAAGCAACACATTATTATTAGCATTTGAACTTGTGACACCCTAAAGAGGGATGGCTCAAAAACACCAATCTATATAAAAGCACAGAACTATAAGAACATCTTGTACATATATAAGAATATATATTAAAGATATATATACAAAAGCAATCCTACCGTCTGGTTATTAACAGAGAAACCCACGCCAATGTAGCCACTAGAATTGTCAGAGAGCACAAAGTTGATGTTGGACGGGTTGAGTACTGTCATGTTGATACTAGCAGTGCAAGAGCCATTATTATCACATTTGGCCATTAAAGAACACACTCCACCCTCTATGCAGGGCTTGCCTGAGTTACCCATCTGTAAAATAGAGAATTCAGATATCCTGCATGAATTGATTTATGAAAATAAAGTGCTTTAAACAGAACAAAGCCTGTAGTTACAAACCAATTCAGAAAAGGGACACTCAGGAAAAAAAGAAAAAAAAAAACAGTAATCATGAGTGAACATAAGTAAACATGCTTATTTGCTTCCACAGCAGTCCCTACAGTAAAAAAAATAAAAAATAAAAATTTAAAAGACAAGAAAAAAAAAACCTTTAAGTCTAAAGTAACATCTCAATAATACTTTTAAAGTTTGAAATTTTGGCCAATGTTCTACCCAGTTCAGTCAATGTCAGTTCTAAGTTCTGAACCATGATGCTACCAGTGCTGGGAAGGTGAAGGGTACCATCCCCTGTAAAGGGACTGCTGCCAGTGCAACATCATGGACAGGTAAATGCTCTCAGAATAAAACTCTGAGTGCCAGTTCTGTTACACCAGCTAACAGTCTCTTGCACTGGCCTCACTTGATGGAGGAAATTCTACACATCCAAATTGAACACAGCCAATTGCTCTTTTCAATTCCCGTATTGAGTTTCCTGAACTCCCAAAGACAGGACCACTTAGGTGCCTAAAAAATACACTTACAAAAAATATTCTCACGCTTGCATTTATGTTAGGCCATGAATTTAAGCGTGTATTATCGCTGACTAATGTTAGATTCATTGTCCTAACACTCACCATGATTGACATCGTTGCCACAAGCACAAAGTACAAGATCCATTTAGCATCCATTTCTGATGGAAGAGGAGATGGTCGGTATAGAATAGTACCTGAGCCTATAAATTCACAAAAATAAAGCAATTGTAAAAAGTATGTTCATACAAGAAATATGTAAAAACAGAAAATAATCCCTATTACCACAATAAGCAGAAATTACTCTAAATATGGTGGTTCTGTAAGGAGAAGAACTTGCAGTTCTAACTAATTTTGCAGATGTGGCAGGTGCAGGCGCTACAGCACCTGTATAAAGAGGCGGAGGCAGGGACTAAGGGAGTAGAAAACAGAGGTCAAGACTTCATCTGTCTGTATAGTGAAACTAATTTGTTTACTGAGGCAAAATTACCTTCCATGCTGAGGTCAAATCAATGTGTAAACCAATATTACAAAAAAAGAGCCCCAGAAAACTTTTTTCATGGCTCCTTATGCTAGAAAAATAGTTTATTCTCATGGGGAGACATGAAACATGGTGGAGCCTTATAGATCCTGTATTCTATGATTCATAAAACCACTACAATGGACAGCTTAACCGGTTAGGCCACTCACAGTGCATACATGTTTATCATTTGAAAAGATTACAGTATCTTTGATCCTCTAATAACGAACACAGTCAAATATTTACAGAAAGAGCTCTCAGCTGCACCCTCCTGGTGTGAAGACAATTACCAGGGCATCTAAGTACAGAAGAAAAAAAAAGAAGATAAAAACTTTGTCCACCCTCTTTTAAGCATGATGCTGTGTTCGTGTAGTCTATTATTAGGGATCAGGTAATAGTTGTATACCAAGAAAAGTTTATAATGATGTCAACAACAATTGCCGCTAAAGACAAAAAGCATGCTTAAGAAAAGGAAAAGTACCTTGTACTTCCACTCACTGGCTTCTTTATTAGGAACACCTACCTTAACCAAGTGCTGGCCATTTTATTACAAATTTAAAAATATTACACATTAAATAATCATGTGATTTAAAACATGTGATGTCAATAGGTGATTGTACTCATGATTTGGTGCAAAAGCAGTATCCACAAAAGCCTGAGAAAAGAGAAAAGCTAGGCAGATGATTTCTAGTTTGTAAACAAATGTGCTAGAAAATTATTGAAATGTTTAAATATAATGTTCTTCAAAGAGGGATTTGCATATCTCTTCCTTTATAGTGCCAAATCTCATTACATGATTCAAAGAATCTAAAAGAGTGTAAAGGGTAAGGGTGCAAGCTGAACACCTGTGACCTTCCAGCCCTTCAGAAGGCACTGCATCATTCATCAGTAATTGATAACCACAATGATAAGGGACTGCAATAAAGCACTGCAATATACTTTCACAAATGCCACTTAAAACTTTACTGTGCAAAAAGAAGCCTGATGTTAACCATGTCCAGAAGTCGTAGCTGCTTCCTGTATTAGCAAACACAGTGAAATATTTGAGCTGCACCTTGCTATCACCATTTTATTACAAATTTAGAAGAAGAAGAAATCGAAAATAAGAAAATAATTAGAACAAAACTACATGCTAGCCATTGTTAGCCCACCCTCGTTACACTGTCCAGGACTCTGACGAGACCATTAAAGAACTGGTATTAGTTAAGATGATGTACCTATCTAATGCCTCATTCTGCCGTCTCTAATTTTATATCTTTAATTTATATATTGAGGTGGTGGGTCAGGGTGAACTAGGAGCACAGTGCTTACAACCATAACAGTGACATATGTAAATTGTCTTTGCATGTACCAGAAACATGTTGCTATAGCCAAATAATGTTACCCAGCATTTGTGGAAGCTTTTGTGAAAGGCCCTATGACATCTATTTACAACAACAATGTAACTGTAGACATGCTTGTCCTGTATCACGCAAGTTCCAGAGTGCATCCTGGTCTACAGCACTTTTCAAAACAGAGTGATGCCTTTGTCTAAGATCACCTCAACTCCCGCTCCTACCGAAAGCAAAACCCTGCTCTTACTTTTGGACTATTGCCCAAGCGGACATACACTCACTGATGTTTACCTTATAGGTGTACCCAACAGGAAGGTAAACCGCATTTGCAAAATAATCCATTGTGCTTATTTGACAAGCTCAAAAGTTGGTTATTGTTTCAAATTGTTCAATACCTTGATCAAATGTATATTTTTTCCTTTTAAGTTTTAGCTATATTCAGCATATTAATATCATATTAAGTAATATTCAGCAAAATGCATTGTATTTTTCCATAGACATAGATGGTTTGCTTTAAATCTCCTTGATGGTGCAAAAATACTATTTTGTGCCTATCATCAGTCTTACCTTTGGCATATTGAGAATAATAAATTTAAAACAAATGTTTTACTGCCACATGCTGAAAAGATCCAATCTGGAATCATCTAGAATCATCTGCACATGTTCATGGCTTAAACTAGATGGTTTTGTTATGCTGGACTGAATTGACTGGACTGAAAAAGATCCTTTGAAAGAACCTACAGGAAACCCCAGTACTTTGGCACAGAGTGCTGCTCTTTTATAATAAAAAAAGAAGTCATTGTACTCCAGTCTGTTCTATGCCTTACACAAAGGGAAGATGAAAAAGACAGCATAACTGATTCAGCTCATCTTGTGCCATTCTGAGTGTTAAATAGGCTACAAATAGGGCAGCTGGTGGCTTAGTGGTTAGAGAGATGCCCCTGCTATCAGAAGGTCGTGGGTTTGAGTCCCAAGACAGCCAATGGCACCACTGAGGTACCCTTGAGCAAGGTGCCGTCCACACACGGCTCCCCAGAAGCTGTGTTCCTGGCTGCCCACTGCTTCACTTAGGTGAATTGGCTAAATACAGAGAGTGAATTTTGTGCTGTTCATGTATGACTAATTTACACTTCATCACAGAAATCTGAAGTTCTCAGATTTTAAACAAAATAGTTGGATTCATTATGAAAGTTTCAAATGCTATTCCATATACAGAAACTACACTGCAGCCCATTTTGAATTCACCACTGCTTTTGTGATGTCACAAGAACCAACACATTCGCACAGGTGTACCCAACCGCACATTATCCTGCTGGAAGAAGCCGTGCTCATTAGGAAATTCTGTTGCCATGAAGGACTTGGTCTGCAGCAATGTTCGGATAGGTGGTACATGGTTTCTCAGCAGAACACTGTGTGTTCTGACGCCAGAGCTTTTTCAGTAATTTGTGCTACAGTAGCTCTTCTCTGTTGATTAGTCATTTGCCAGTTGTCCGTCCTCAAATCACTTTTGGTAAATACTGACCACTGCATAACAGGGACAACCCACAAGACGTGCGGTTTTGGAGATGCTCTGATCCAGTTGTTAAGCCATCAGAATTTGTGCCTTGTCAAAGTGGTACAGCTCCACACAGCTTTTTCCTGCTTCCCGCACATCAACTGACTGTTCACTTGCTGCCTGATATATCCCACCTCTTGACGGGTACCACCACAATGAGATCATCATTCACTTCCCCTGTCAGTGGTTTTACAGCTGATCAGTGTATATCAGTCTTAAAGCCACAGTACCAAAGCAGCCTGTTTATTTGGAAGGATAAAAAAGATAAAGGATAAAGAGGGGCTAGTTGTTCCTTACTGAACTACCTCAGCCATACAGTTTTACGTATTCAAATTTGACTGAGCAAATATGTCAGCGATGTATGAGATTGTCATATTTGTGGTGTACATTCAAGTAGGTTCCTGTTCCCAGAACCTACAAACTGCTCTTTTTATGGCTGTGTGCATTCCTTCCATGATCTGCTCCCATGGACACAGTTTGCCTGACCAAACTCTCAGTGGGCGTCACACTTCTCGTGGAATGACGCAAATATTTCCAGGTGTAAACTTGGACCAGTCATTCTGCTGGCTATGACAAAAGGTGCAGAGGAACCTACCCAGTTCCTGGAGAGTGCACTCAGCCTGACTGCTAGACTCAGTTTGGTACCCTGAGGTCAGGCTGACTGTGACCTTCTGTTCGGTATCGGCAGAGGGTTTAATTTACCGAAAGTGCGTGAAGTTTTAGACGTAGTGTAGACAGCACATGACTACAATGCTCTTAACATCGATTATCCACAAAGCCAAGACAGCTAACTAGTCTTGGTTCTTTCCCAAAATGCACCATTCACAGCCAGTTTTAAATGTATTGCATTTCACAAAAACCAACACCAACACTCATGTAGGCCGAACTATGAGCTGCTTTTGAAATGAAGCACAATACAAGGCTGCTAATCTGAAGAGAGGTAATTTTACATATATCAGATGTCAATCCGGTAAAAAATGGTTGTTTTATGAATATTAAAATGATCCTTAATGAGTTTATCTCAGTGAAATATATTGCAATATATTCAATACATTTGATATATTTTGTTAATTCATATGGTAGCTTAACACACAAATTTCAGTTTAAGTTTTTATGTGGTCTAAACTTTGATGGTTAAAGTCAGAAGTGATGTACGTCATTCTGGATAAGAGCGTCTGCTAAATGCCGTGAACGAAAGTGTTTCCAGCATGTGTTTGGTCTGCATGCTACACCCTCTATGAATAGTATCATGCCATTGTTCACACACAAGTCTAGACTAAACAAGAGACCGGTGTCTCCAAAGTGATACTCATGATAATTACTTGGAACACCAGGGAGTTCTTCCAGTGAGACACACAGTGTGAAAAGGACCTCCAGACTTAAAATCTTCAAACATTAACCTGTTCACTGCCCATGGGGCTTCATCCCATATTTGGGATGGAGGCAAGATCAGCCCAGAAATATATGTTTTTTGCTATAATTTGAGGTTTTCTCTTGCACATGAAACCTCAGGGTCTTAGCTTTCAAATGAGACCAACCACATGCAAAAGGACCAAAGCATGAGGGAGCTGTGAGCTTTTGAAGTTGGGTACAGCAGTCGGGGAAAAATTGTAGGAGGGTTAACAGGTTAAACGAAAAGAGTTTTGAAAGAGTTACGGTGTCGTGCTTGTTTAAATTTTCATACCATCCATCTATAATTATGCATCTTCAGAAGAAGTCTTACCCTACTCCGTGCCAGTCTGACTGTTTCCTCTCCCCTGTCCCTGCAGGCAGATCCGAGACACAGTAAACTGGATCTTCAGCGAGCAGATGATGGTTTACTACATTAATATATTCCGGGACACTTTCTGGCCTAATGGGAAGCTGGCGCCCCATAACAAATCTCGCTCAGACTCCGAGCGTCAGGAGACAAAGGAGCGAGCCCAGCAGAAGCTGCTGGAAAACATTCCAGGTGAGAGAGCGTGCTTGCAGTAGCTTTTTCTTTTCTGAAATGCAAAACTCATTTAGGTGAATTAAAAGGACTTCTTTTTTTCCCCAAGCTAATTCAGCAGACCTGTCGTTTTGACCTGCTTTAAATGACTGCTGTCATTGTATTGCACCTCCGATAACCACAGACTAATTTTCAGCTGTTCCCTGTAATTAGAAAAGGACTGGAAACCTATTGAATCGAAACTCACTGAAAAGGCATTGGCCATTTGTTTAATTTAATCTAATTAAATTAACAGACATCTCCCTTGCACTTTGCTCTTTTTTTTTAAACACTGGAGCAGCACAGGAAAAATATATGACTACTTTTGCTTTCCAACAGGTTTCCTACCATTCGTGTGTTATCAAGTTCAGCTGTTGAAAACTCCATCAGGACGCTTCTAAACCATTATCTCAGTTTTATTCTCTCATCTCTGAAAGAACACACTATACAGATTTACAGCTTCACTGACAAATGCCTTTGACAAAAGAATTCATGAAAGAATGACTTAAGTTCGGCAGCTGGTTGTCTGGTGGTTCGGGAGTTGTCCCTGTGATCAGAAGGTTGTGGGGTTTAATCCCAGGACTGCTAGTGGAACCACTGAGGTTCCCTTGAGCAAGGTACCGTCCCCACACAGTGCTCCCCGGGCGCCCCGCATTGGTGGCAACCCACTGTTTTACTTGGTGAATGGGTTAAATGGAGAGAATTTCACATTGTTCACACTGTGTGACAATTAGGCTCGTCCACACGGATGTTTGAATCTTGGATAAATGAACGCGCTCTAAACGCCACAGGTGTTTTGTAGCGTTTTGTGTCCGCGCTTGATTGACTTCAGTGAGGCGTTACACTGACGTTCGTCTGACGCTGTTTAACGCCAGCCTGCAACCTGATGTGTAGTTTCGCGTATTCACCTGTGGGGGCAGTAATTATTCTCTCCAGATTGTTTACATGTGGGACGTCTTGATTTGTAGTTCTACACTGAAAACATTGTGTTTCTACATTTGAAAACGTAGTTTTATTCTTTGTTAAAACGTACAAACGACTTTATTGTTTTAAAAATCCTCCTGATACGTCGTTGATATTGGAGTAACCCTCTTAGGCCGCGTCCACACGGACGTCTGAATCTTGGATAAATGAACGCGCTCTGAATGCCATAGGCGTTTTTGTAGCGTTTTGTATCTGCGCTTGATTGACTTCAGTGAGGCGTTACACTGGTTCGTCTGATGCTGTTTAACACTAGCCTGCAACCCAATGTGTAGCTTCGTGTATTCACCTGTGGAGGTAGTAATTCTTCTGTCCAGATTGTTTACATGTGGGACATCTTGATTTGTAGTTCTACATTGTAAACATGGATCCTTACAATGTGGAACACTGAAGTCATGGGACATATTCGGTCCTCCAGAACGGCAACCGAAGGCCATGTAAATGTAGTTTTCTTTGTGTTAGTTGGAATTTCGGCAGAAATTGACGGCAAGAAAAGGAGACCTGAGGTGCTACACTAGCATTTGTCTGACGCTGTTAGGCCTCGTTCACACGGGCGTCTGAATCAGGCGTTTTTCAGGCGTTTGTGGCGCCAGGTGAGCGCGGACTGCGGCGACCGTTTTTCTGCTCATTGGAACAAATCACAGCTTTCACACGGGCATTCAGCCCCGGCGCTCGGACGGCTGCGCGTTCAGGTGGCGTCAAAAAAACACAGCATGCAACGTTTTCTTGAAGTTCTGCCGAAATCCTGACGAACGTGAGGAAATCGCTGGTGCTGCGTTTACAAGGCGTTTGGGTGACGTTCTGAATGACTAAATATATGTCCAATGACTCAGTTCTGGGAACTGCGACAAATCAAGTTTTGAAGGAAAATGTAAAACTACAAATCCCACCACGTAAACAATCTGGAGAGAATAATTACTGCCCCCACAGGGGAATACATGAAACTACACATTGGGCTGCAGGCTGGTGTTAAACAGAGTCAGACGAACGCCAGTGTAACGCCAATCAAGCGCAGATACAACACGCTACAAAAACGGCTATGGCGTTCAGAGCGTGTTCATTTATCCAAGATTCAAACGTCCGTTTGGACGAGGCCTTAAACGCGAGCCTGCAGCCCCATGTATAGTTTCATGTTGGGGCAGTAATTATTCGGCCCAAAGTACATGTGAGTCGTCTTCGTGGGTAGTTCTGCATTACATTCATGAATCACTATTCTTTGTTAAAACTAAGCGCTGACATTCTTGTTTTATTAAAAACACTCCTGATATGCGTCATAGACAGGAAAGGAACAAACATCGCCGTCGATACTGGGTTCACCCTCTTACTGCACATCATCAGGTCAATTGGACGTTTTTTGTGATTTTTTTAAGACATGTGAGGATTTAAACATATTCATATGTCTAGACATTATTATTATTATTTTTTAAAATAATAATATTGCAACAATAATCAATAATATGTATAACAATATTTAGGATATTAATCTATAATAATAATAATAATTCTTATTATATATAATTATTATAATAAAAACAGATTTAGATCTCTGTATAGTATTATATTAATAATTACATATTGCCTATTTTTATAGTATAAACCCTAAATATGCACCCAAATATGCTCCCAAAACAGTTCCATTTCATTTTAATCTCAGCTTAATACATTACCCTTAAAAAATGTAAAAAGAAACCATATCCGTACTGGACAGTGTACACTGACAGCAGATCTCCCGCAGTGCTACAATGTAAATACAGATGTTACCCCTATATTTACCGTACCGTAATTCATGCAAGAGCGTTTTCCGAACGCCATGTAAATGTAGTAGCGGCGTTTTCTTTGCGTTTGTCGGGGTTTCGGCAGAAATTGACGCCAAGAAGACATTGCATGCAAGGGTTTTTGACGCCAACTGAACGCGCAGCCGACCAAACGTAGGGGCTGAGCGTCCGAAAAGGAAACAAACGTATTTTTCTTGCCAATTTGTTTTGTAATTTGACACAGAATCACCAGGCTGTTGATGTGAAGGGCTGTTACTTGCACGCTGAGGCAGTGGTTTTAATTAAAGGTGATCTAGGGTCCACTATAAATACGTTTCCACTCAGAGGCTCTCTGCTGAGCAGAGACGTGCAGTAATTACCCACAGCTCTGCATTAGATTCTCCCAGCTGCACACCAAAACGCTGTTCCACTTTACAGCTTTCAGCGCCCGACTCCAACTCGCTCTGTGCGCTGCTGCGTGAGCAGGAGAAATGTGAGGCACCCAGAGGATACAACTATACAAAATAATCTACTTAATGGACTGTCGGCATGATGTGGTGCTGATTTACAATAGTCACAATGTACGATTTTACCCACTGATTTGTTTGTCCTCAGCTCATTTTCAGGGCTGTGGTCTATTACAGGTTATGAGATGCACTTTTTTAAAAAACATATAGGAGTAGTAATAGGAATGTTTGAATTAATTAAACTAATCTGCTTCAGGGAAGCTGATTTTGATATTTGCTAATTATTGCTCATAGTTGTTGTTATTGTTTTGGGGGTGCAACAAAGGGTTTATGAAAGTTAATACTGTGCTACTTACTGTAAATCAGTATCCTGTTTTAGTTCCATCCAATCTGTACACAGAAACAGCCTCAGGCGCTTAGAAGAGGGGTTATTAGTGCTCCACTTCAGAGCCCTAAGCACTCAGGCCTTGTTTTCAGTGGCACTAGATATGGATGAACAATAGAAAGCACTTTGTATCACAGAGGAAGGGTCATATGAATATTGAATTTAAATGTTGGACCTAAATGCAAAGCTTAGTTCCTCCTGTTGGTGTAATTTAAGATAAGATCAGATAAGATAAACCTTTATTAGTCCCACAAGTGGGAAATTTGCATTCTCACAGCAGAAAGTGGACAGTACAAAGAGCAGCAAAAATTAAAAATAGAATAAATCTATACCAACAGTACAATATAAAAGTACACCATACAATCTAGAAATATAAATCTGGACGTGTGTATTGAAAAATGTGTGTATATATGATGGTAGCTAAGCAAAACATGCATGAAAGTGATACTGTTATATGCTCCTGTAATGGAAGGACTCTATTCTTGTCCATCAGTTGAACTACAGAATCTAGTGGGACAGCAGAACGCCAGGTATGGAATCATTAAGATCTTCAACGCACTTCAGGAAGCCAATGCCAACAAGCATCTCCTTTATGTAAGTCTACATCATGCCCAGTCACTCCAGCACAGATTTAACGTCATTACTTTGCAGCTGCCACTCTCGTTTCTCCTTCTTCTTGTTTTGCTTCGCTGAAGGCTGAGTGTTCATGGGAACATCCAAATTTATATGCACTGTAGAAAGTGTGGTATTTTCCATTACTCAGATGTGTTTTTCAGCCATGTGACTTGCCGTTCTGTCTCATGTTTACGGCCAAGAAACCAAGCAGTTGTAAGCATTTTCCCTTCCTGTAAGATTTTTTTTTTTTTTTTAATGGTGGTCGTTTTACCGCAGCACTCTTTGGCTTTGATAATAGAGCCATCTAGTGGCGATGCGGGGATAATGTCATTAACACGAGTGAGAAATTGAAAATGAATGAGTCTTCACAAAAACCAGTGAAAGTTCTCCTTGTTCTTAAATATTCTCCACTTGTCTCATGTCACAGATGCTAATGGAGATGCTCCTCAAAGAACTCTGCCCTGATCTGAGTGCAGAAGCGAAACAGGCCTGATACCCATCCACTGGAGGAACGGCCACCTCGGCTTCAGTTATCTACTTTTACTTTAGTGTGCTGGAAGGAAATTCCTTTTATTCCTGAATCTTTATCTGAAAATACTTGACTTAGTAGCACTTAGGGGGCTTCACAGACACCACTATTACATTTGTCTTCATTGTTTCTCTTGCTGGATTGTATCTACACACCAGGTCTACTGCCAACCAGCCAAGTTTTATTTGCTTTTGTTTTTTTGTTTTTTTTTTTTGTCTGTGGGTTTTTGTTAGACCTGGCAAGGTCGAAAAATGTGAATAGTTGTGAGATGAGTGTTGTACTTAAAAGAAAAAAGAAAAACTGGACCTCTTTAACCTCCCTACCTACTGTACAGTACACATTGTGATCATTTTGAAGACTTTTAATTGTTCAATATGTCATGTAAAGTTATTGTGACAATTTCATTTGTGATATTATTATAGATTTTATTTTTACCAAAAATAGACTAGAGCATTTATAAGCAATAAATTGCAGAAGAGAAGAATATGTGTCAGTGGTCTTTATTGTTGATACATAAAATTGTTACTCTTTTGTCTTTTAAAAAAAAAAAAAAGAGTGCAGAGGAACAAACTACAATGAGGTATTACTTTATAGCATCACCACTATTATAAAACTTCCATAACTGGGTATAAAAATAAGATGCCCAAACTCTGAAGGAAACAGTACTGCAAGAGTAAGCATTTGAAGACAAATTCATATGGATTGCTTAACAACTACTTGGACTCACCCTGACAATAAAATGACTGGACGTCACAAAAGTGTAGGACCCAATGGGACAGTTTGCTGTATTTGATGGGTTACTGTCTGATATATCCCTCAGAGGAGATAATATATAATACCGGCATCACATATCAGTGTTTTTAAAAGACTACAGGTTTTCTACAAGACTTGAATAAACAACATATATCATCTTGAAAAAAATGTTAAAATGCATTACTGAGGCAAAATTGGCATTAAGGATGTGATATGTGTGGAAGTGTTCTCCACAGACTAGAACACACCCAGAAACTAAGAATAAAATAAGCACACTCTTTAACCCCAACTCGCTTGGTTCACATTTAAACGTTTTCAGTAACCAAAATTTGGCTAAAGTGAGAATCTGCTGGTATTAAATGTGGATGTCAACAGTACAACTTCCTCAAAATTAAATACATTTTCACACTTTTTTTTTTTTGTTTTTTTAGGACTGCAAACAAACGAACGCTAAACTGCACCACTGAAACTGTAGTGTTACCATGGAAACTGATTTTTTTTTTAATT
Organism: Brachyalestes nurse; assembly: GCA_037974405.1. Taxonomy (NCBI): domain Eukaryota; kingdom Metazoa; phylum Chordata; class Actinopteri; order Characiformes; family Alestidae; genus Brachyalestes; species Brachyalestes nurse. The sequence goes on along the minus strand of JBBPCY010000032.1, from coordinate 4,454,649 downwards.
ATTTATGACATTGTTTCATTCTGTGTTTAAAAAATCCATTTAAGAATGAACAAGATGAAAAATCCAAACACAATGAATAAAAGTGTAATGAACCAATTGTGTCCAATGTCCAATTAGCTACTTAACGCAGTTACTATACACAGATTGTTGAGGGCTCTTTATCATTACTCAATCTTTGTAAATATCCTATGTTCTAGAGGTGTGGATCATATACTTAACAGCGGATTAGGATGTAATTTACCATAACTATACCATTTTGCCCAACACTACCCTTAGTGTTAACCCTTAGAAAAACTGTTTTAAGTCATCACTGAAAGAGAGAGTGGTAGTTTTCCATGGCTTTGCGAGAGGCCTTCAAGGACTGAGCCAACACTGGTCACATGTATTACATCCTGCCATAGGTGATGTCCATCTGGAGGTCCTTACACACTTCTGCGTTCATCAGGGATGCCTGGAAAGAAAGATGCAATAAACTCTGCAACTATGAAAGTATGAGTGCACCATAGCAAGCACTCAACACTGCACACTACAGGCCTGTCTGGAAGGAGCCAGTGGGAAATAATGTAAGAAGCACCCATTCTCACATGCTGCCTGTGTTTCAGCAGCCTCTTGTCTTTCAACCGGCTAATAAACAGCTGAATGTTGTAACAGTGCTCTCCAGAGTTGTGGTGGTATTACAGAGAGATATACAAGCTGATGGGTGAATACCTTTGTGTAATAGTGCTGTGCTTTCTCTCCGTTCTGCTGCACTCCCCGGCCCAGCTGTAGACAGCGAGCGTAATAGAAGAGGCTGATGGCGATACCTTTACTGATGTACTCAGGCAGACAGCCTGTGCGCTTTGCTAAGGCATTTATGTTTTCATATTGGCAAATCCTGCAATAGAACAACATCCCCTTTTAAAATGTACCAAAAATAGACTAGAACATTAAAAAGTAATCAACAGAAGAAGAATGTGTCACCAGCCTTTAATTTAGCTGATCTTTATAATAACAAAATCACCTAAAACCCCCTCATTTATAACCTAATAATAAGACTGCAGGTTAACTAATTAAATCTGAGCACTGCAATTATTGCAAAGTTTGTGGAACAGTCATGAACAAAGTTCGAAGTTCTGAAATAAACAGTTCTGCTAAAGCATGCAACGGTAAACAAAACATTATTTTAAGTGGACAGTTCTTGCATCATGACATTCGGACTCTCTAACTAAGAAACTGTCATAAGATTAACTTTTTTTTTACTTATTTGCACCCTTGGTAAAGGCGGGTTAGAAAGGTCAGGAAAAATGTATTTGTGGTTAATTAGCTCAATCTGATGCTGACAATAAGAAAGAAATATAACCTTTAATTAAAACAGAGTTAGTAGTTCATGTCCGCTATCTGTCAACATGACAGTAATGAGCCTTCTCCTATTATTGCATGATGAAAAAAAAAAAACAGAGCAAGCAAACTGATACAACTTTTCAATATAGAAACCCTGCAGATCTACTTTTGTGGCCTCTCCTCTTCAGCTCACTCTGAAAGTTTTTAATGGGGTTTACGTCAGGCCTGGGATTGTCACTGAACTATTTTTGGGTTGATTTGGTTGTATCTTTTGGTTCATTTTCCTACTGGAAGACCACAACCAAATTGTTCAGGCAAAGGCAGCCAGACTTATTTAATATCTCCTGATACTCCATGGAGAACGTGATGCCAGGTATCCTGACAAGGTTTCCAGGGCCTTGGAATAAAAACAGTCACAAAATACCCCAGATCCTCCACCATACCTTACAGGGTGGAATGGGTTCTTTTCTGTCTTTCTTTCTTTTGACACGTAAACCCACCTTGAACGTTGGTGACCAATTTTGTCTTATTTGACCACAGCACCTGATTCCAATGAAAGTCTAGAGGACGTCAGGTGCATACATTTGTGGTTAGATAAAAAATAAGGCTTTGGCCTGGCATAGCTTTCAAACGGTTTGTTCATAATTACTTTGTTCAACATTTTTAGGGTTGCCAATAGGTTTCATGAAACATATTTTCTGTAACAAGTTTTTGTTTTCCTAGGCTAAATGTGTTTCAATTAAAGGTTAGACCTTTTCATATTTTTTACACAGAAATTAGAATTAACAACAAAGACATTTTACTCATCTTTAACAAGGGTGCCAGTAAGTGAGTACAGATTGACTGCAGCCTTATAGTAGAAGATTCTGTTCCATAATATTACATACTAAGCTATCAGCATTTTTTTAAAGACAACACATAAATAGCTTGAAAGCACACAGGATGTATAATGTATGCGCATTGTCTCAAGCTGTCCTCCACAGACTATAGAACTAGGTGGCTGCAAGGTCAACTTGGGAATTATTTATTACATCTAGACTTCCGTCTGGGAAATCTCTGACAAACATTTATTACTGTAAGGTCAACGTTTGTACGAGCGTGAAATGAAATACATAATAATGATCAAATTAAATACTCTAAGCTGAGCTATGTTCTGATTTGTGATTAATATGAGTACTGTGGTAGTAAGGCAGTGCCTCTAATTCTGGCTCTCTTCTCCTTATAACATCTATTAGGTATACATACATAATAGTATATTTTAATTTCCATTTACGTGTCTGTCAGTGGCTTACACTCTCTTTTTAATTTACTTGTGCAATTCCAAACCTTGACAAATTAGTCCTATGACATAATGGTTAAGTAATGAATAAGTTGCTATACCATCCTAAGACCTAGTCCTGTGCTGTGTGACAGGATAGTGGATAGAGGATAGGCATCACTGTACCTCTTAACCAGATCTACTGCTCTGGCGTAGAGTTTCTGGTGGTAGTAGTAAGCCACGAGGTGGCCCTCGGCATATATATTACCCCTCTCTGCTGCCCCCTTCAGGCAGTACAGAGCAGCCTGCAGGTTCTTAGACACGCCATAGCCGTACAGGTACATAATCCCTAATGCGCCCTGCGACTCCAGACTGCCATTACCACACGCCTCTGAGTGCCAGAAGAAAGCCTAGGATATACAAACAAAATGTCACTTACATTATACCATATTTTAAGTATATTTTTTACATTGTACCACAATTTTGACTCTGGGACAAATACAGATTGTTGTGTACCATATCAGAGTGATGCTATGGCAAAAAATGAACTGTTTTGAGTTTTGGCAACAAAAAACTATCCAAATCAAAAACTATTCAAAACTGTGTTAAGTGGTGAGGCATGGCCTCAGTGAACATGTTTAAACTGTGTTTAAAAAGCCCATATTTTGCATTTTATTTCTTTCTCTGAGGTCCACATCTGACACATATCAGAATCAGAAAACTTTATTGATCCCGGAGAAAATTGCTTAGAGACACAAGAACAATATAAAATATAAAATTAAAAGAAGTCTAAATAAATTCTGAATAAAAATCTGTAAAAAGAATATCGCAATATGAATAGACTATGCTACATTCAGAAATGCCTGGTATAATATGTATCTATAAGTAACGCAGCTGAGTGAAAAGCTATTGACACAAATGGTAGTTTGGAATACGTTATTGCACTTTTAGAAAATCAGTAGTAATTAAGTACTATTCAGTAATATTAAGTAATGAAAAGTAATATTGACCAAAGCTGTCTATATGTGGTCTCATTTACCAAAAACAATCACAATTCCTTTTTATATTACCATTTAAAAAACCTGTCTGCCTTACTAAAACAGTGACTGGCTGCTATGCATTGAGTCTAATTCAAAAAGTGGCCAAGACAGAAATATCCCTTATGGCTTCAACATTAAAGGGTGGAGTTAAACCACGGTAGTCTGAATACACAATATGCAAAAGTGTTGGTTGATGACATCATGAAACCAGTGATTTCAAAACTGGCTGTTGGAGCTTAATTTTCAGTTGAGGAGTGTATGGACTATGGATTAAGCATTTAGAAATGTTGTACCTAACTGAAGAAAGGTTTTCCATTGTATGAACCGTTTAAAACAAACAGAAAATAGGTTAAGGCATGCACAGTTAAGGCATGTCAGTTATCTATTGGAATAAAGCTGAAAATACTAAGAACTATAGTAACAAATTATTTATGTCGCCGTAGAATTAAAAAAAAATTGCTTCTAAATACTTACTCCCAAATTAATTTGAGAATTCACTGACTAATCTAGCCAGTGTCTGCCCTGTATACAATTGCATCGAACCAAATGCTGGCTCTACATTAAATGTCTGTTGGCCTTTTCTCTTTGCACGGTTGTTGAAGACGTGTGTGTTAGTACCTTTTTGAGATCTTGTGTGTCAGGACTGGAATAGAATATGCCAAGAGAGGTCTGAGCTTTGACGCTGGCATTGGGATTTCCATCATCTGCGGCCATGAGCCAGTACCTGCATGAATGGAGAGAAGCGTCTGGCTGATCAGAACCAGACATCTGTCGTTTATAATTCAACAGAGGAGTTGCTGTGACCCCATAGCTCACCTCTCTGCCTCTGCACTGGAGGCCTGAACTCCATAACCCTCGAGGTAGGCCCTGCCCAGGTTGTATAAGGCTGCATATCTGATAGTGCCTTCATCTAACTCAGCCACTCTTCTCATGTAGTCCATTCCTTTGCTCTGTTTAAGACACATTATGACAGAATAAGGTGCAGTTGCTGCACTGCACTGTATTTCTGTTATAAACAGACAGCTTTGCCTCTAAAATCTGACTGGTGGAGGAAGGTTTAAAGCCTCTGTAAAATACTTCAAATACACACATATAATCACACACAAGCTGAATTCTGTACTCATTTTTCTCAGTCACTTAGGTGCACTCAAAACTCAGAATAATGCCCTAAAACCCCAGAGTGCAATTAACCATGTGCCATTTCAGTTCTCATTCTCTCAAAATTTGCTTTCACAAAACAAACACAATAGATCTAGTCATCATTCAACTATGAAATATTAGTCATAACAGATTTGACTCGTTAGCAGGCAGTGTATTTTTCACACTCACGTCAGCACAGTTGCTCACTGGCATCCTTGCATGCATAACACTATGGGTCATTTTTCCGGACAGGGATTAAGCCTAGTCCTGGATTATGTAGTGCTGTGAAAAGAGATTTTCCATGTAAGAGGAAAAGGTAGTCCAAGACTAGGCTTAATCCCTGTCTGGGAAACCGACCCTATGTGTAATAAATAAATAGCAAGTACCTAGCCATGCATGGGGAAAAGCTATCAACCCGAGACAGAATGTAGGGTGTTGTGGTAAAAGGGAGCGCAACACACAAAAATGAGGATGAGACAGGGGATGACAGACTATTTTACATCACATCGAGGTCACTATCATGATCCACAGAATTAGCTGTGATACACCTGAGGCAGGCCCTGTTTGAGCGCAGGAGTGATATGGTGAAGTACGGGCTCACATAAAAGTTTATTTACATTTACAGCATTTGGCAGACACCCTTATCCAGAGCAACCTACATGGGTCCTTTGTGGTCTACAAAGACTACATGTCCCTGACACTTATAAATCTAGACTTATATTAACGGACTAGGCAAGCAAACTAAGATTCTAACAAAGTTTGAGTTAAGACGGTATCAGGGCCCTACCAGTTCACACAGAGAAGACACAACATTTTATGTTAGCTGTGAAGTTTGTTTGTTTAGGAAATGAACATGTGTTAAGTGCTCATTGAAGAAATGGGTCTTTAAATGCTGTTTAAAGTCATAGAGGGATTATCATATCATGACATCCCGAGAACTATTATAGACCTCACATCCAACCATGGCCGAAGTGTGGCTGAGGCAGATTAATGAGCACAGCCTCTGCTGAACTGCTGCTCTGCTGTGACACATCTCTATACATTACTGTACTGTATCCTGCATGTCGAATGTCAGAGGAGTTCCTCCCAACCTATTCGTCTCAGCTGAAGGTGGAAAATGTGAGATCTATAGCTCCATGACATCAGGTGTGACATAAATTAAGAGTGGAATGCATTATAAATAGCACAGGGATTTGTGTACTTCACTGTAATGATGACATTGGTACTCATGACTTCATAGCTAAACTTACCTTTGTTTCACTAACATAATTATTGAGATTCAAACGAATAACATACACATTAACTTTTTGTTATTGTGTGGTAAATGCAGTTTCTAAGCAAATATGTAGGATTTACACAGTGATACAGTGGCTTTGGATGTTGTGATAAGTTTGGCTGATGCTTTGAGTGTTTTTTGGTTCTTTTGCACAGTGTTGCTAGAAACGAATTTGTTTCGGAATTGCACTGAGATTAGCATTTCGTAAAATGCACTTAAGCAAGTGAGACAAACTGTTATGTACTAAATTAACAAGGATAAACTTAATCCTAATGCTGCCAGGTAACCAAATCCTGTTAACCAATCTGCATGACGGAGGAATAAAATGTATTGTGGTTGTTTAATGCAAGTGTGTAATTCAAAACGTCTTTGGGACTCACTTGGTCTGCTGTGGTACCGAGGCCATCATAGTACATTACAGCCAGCTGGTAGAGTGCACGAGGTTCTCTGTCCTTAATGCCATCGAATACAGTCTCTGCTTCTGTGTAGCGACCCTGCAGCACACCTCTAATTAGCACAACTTGAGATAAATAATTATGTTCAGCACTATCTATTAATGGAACTGTTGAAGGCCTAGTATGGTATAGAATCATCATTTTGGCAATGGAGGGGTGCAGTTCAGCACACTGGGATAATTGCCCTACTTACAAACTTGATCAAACTCATTGGTTAAAGATCAGCTTCGAGCCAGAAAATCATATCATACAGTGCTGTGAAAAAGTTTTTGCCCCCTTCCTGATTTCTTGTTTTTTTGCATGTTTGTCCCACTTAAATGTTTCAGATTATCAAACAAATTCAAATATTAGGCATAGATAACCTAAGTAAACACAAAAGTGATGACTGAATTTATTAAGGAAAAAAAATATCCAAACCTACATGGCCCTATGTGAAAAATTTGTAAAATCATGAAGTAGCTTTGGTTAATCACATTGTTTGGAAAGCTGATTGCAATTCCACTAGCCACACCCAGGCCAGATTACTGTAAGAACAGCTGAATCAAGAGATCACTTAAAAAGTAGGCTAAAAGATCCCAGAAAGACCATGCCAAAATCTAAAGAAATTCAGGAACAGACGAGAAACAGTAATTGACATCTATCGGTTTGGAAAAGTTTACAAAGCCATGTCTAAAGCTTTGGGACTCCAGTGAACCATGGTGAGGGCCACTGAATTGGAGAAAACATGGAACAGTGGTGAACCTTCCTAGGAGTGGCCGGCCTACAAAAATTACCCCAAGAGCTCAGCGACGACTCATCCAAGAAGTCACAAAAGAACCCAGAACAACATCTAAACAACTGCAGGCAAAAACCACTGCTGACCAAAAAGAACATAAAGGCTTATCTCACTATTGGCAAAAAAACATCTGGATGATCCCCAAGTCTTTTTGGACAATATTCTGTGGGCTGACGAACCATTTTGGGAGGTGTGCGTCCCATTGCATTTGGCGTAAAAGTAACAGCATTTCAGAAAAAGAACATACCAACAGTCAAGCATGGTGGTGGTAGTGTGATGGTCTGGGTCTGCTTTGCTGGAATGTGAAAAAGGTCAAAACAATTCAAAACAATTGTTCAGCCTTATCTATAAAATGTAATCCCTCGGAATCTGCTTGGTCACTCTAGTAATATTCTATATCTGTGGTCAGTCTAGTAATATTCTATATCTGTGGTCAGTCTGGTAATATTCTATATCTATGGTCAATCTAGTAATATTTTATATCTGTGGTCAGTCTAGTAATATTCTATATCTATGGTCAGCCTAGTAATATTCTATGTCTATGGTCAGTCTAGTAATATTCTATGTATTTTATCATGCTGCTAAATCATTCATATTTTACTCTCTTCTTATGTGTGTGTGTGAATGCTGTGTGCTTGCATTTTACTGCCTGTCACGTCATGAACCCCAGGCAATGACCACCGGGCGTGCAAAGAAGCTCCACACTCCTCGGGTTGATTCCATTGTCTTTTATTTTGCCTTTAACCAACACAAGTAAACCATACAGGGCTAAAGTGAGGGTTGACCGACAACTAAGGTCGGTCAGAGCCACAACTAAATACAAAACCCAATCCCCAAAAGAACCAATCAACTAACAGAAACACTTAACACTCATTAAACTCAGGCGAACACAACACAGCAGAACTAAATCATAAAAACCCCAACAAAAACCCATAGCAACCCCTGCTGGCCACTAGGGGGGGACGTAACACTGTCTGGCACCATATTGGGGAGCAGTGCTCTCAATTTTGTTGTAAGCTCTGCTTCAATGACAACAAAGGCATTCAAATTCTATGCCCAAATGGCTCTTCGTTTTTCCAAAATTAGTCAAAGAACCGACTCGTTTGCGACCGACACATCTCTATCAAGAGCAGTATTGACAGATGGAGTTTTGTTTGACACGATTCACACGACTTGGCAACATGTTGCACAGCGTGTTTTAAAATGTAAGAAAAATAAACATTAACTACACAAGAAATACTATGTTTTACTTTGGCAACAATTTAGATCAACCTGCTGGTTTTACGAGCACGCAGAAGATGCTGAGTGCTATGGCTACAGGCAAAAGCAAGTCACACATGAAGTGTTGTGTATTCATCTTGCTCTGGGTCAAACATATAGGGCTGAATAGCTCCTCTGTTTTCTGCCATTTTCACGTGCAGCGTAAGCATGGGATGGGTGGGGAGTGGCCAGCAACAGCTTATTTGCATAAAAGTGACATGGATCACTCTAAAAGGCTCACTAACAAAGCTTGTTTGATTCTAGGGTAAAAAGAGAGGTTGAGGAGGAAAATTACCATAAATAATTAGTGTTTGGCACATAAAAACACATAAAAGTGTAGGATATAGGCCCTTTAAGGTGCATGATTAACCCTTATAACCCTTTGAGTTTATTTTTACATTGCTTTTATATTGAATAATGTACATGTATTGTATCCTAAACAACGATTCACGCTGAAGCATCCGTTTCGGCTTCCTTATATACACACAAATCAGTCGTAACTCGGTACAGCTGAAAGTCATTTCCATGCGCGTGTGCTGGGAAGTACCTGGAAGTACGCACGTCGTGACCAGTGGATTACTGACAGATTGAAGGCTTGTTTCATTTGATTTAGAAAAAAATTAATGTAGGAACATACTTTTCCCTTCTCACTAGGCTATTCCTGATTCAGTAATATCAGAGAAATGTTAATATAAGAACTCCCACTTTCTAAGAACACTCCCACGGCTGAGTGCAGAATTTAGCCATCGGCGGGCCGGATGGAAAGCTCTGGCATGCCAGATGTGGCCTGTGGGCTGCCAGTTGACGATCACTGCTCTATTTCTATCCCATTTATACAGTTCATATAGCTGTAATGTTTAAACAATGTTAAATAGGTGTGTGTGGGTGTGTGTGTTGACCTGCTCTGGTGTCTTCTGTGCGAAAATGGAAGCTGATCCTCCATCATCGGCACTTGGGAAATCAGGAAACTTTCCAGTAGCATCTCTGTAATATAAAAACAAGCCATATTCTAACGTGTTTGGACAGGGGCTACATATCAAATAGTGTATATTACAAGGGAACAAAAGAATGATTTCCTGAGTCATGCATTATCAATAACAACCTGAGCTTTAATTTTCATGTTTTCTGTCAAAGTCACAAAAATCAGAATTACCAGAGCACACAAGCAGAAATACTGGAATTGGTCTGTAATGCTTCGATTAGAGGAAATAAGTATATTTACTATATATAGATATAATAAATAAATAAATATATATGGGGTGCTGTTTGTAAAAACAGCTTAATGAATTTAGAGTTGTCATTTTTTCATCATGTTCACACAATTTTCACACATTTAGAGCTAAATCTGTTTAAAAAACAGTGTCAAGTTTTGGTACATTTTCTTTGTTAAGTCTAAATCTAAATGTTAAATCAAAATCTAAATGTTAAATCTTAAATCTACATGTTAAATATAAATCTAAATGTTAAATCTAAATCTTAAATCAATCTTAAATCTAAATCTAAATGTTAAATCTTAAAGCTAAATGTTAAATCTAAACCTAAATGTTAAATCTAAACCTAAATGTTATATCTAAATGTTAAATCAAAATCTAAATGCTAAATCTAAATGTTAAATGTTAAATCTAAATGTTGAGCTCTAAATGTTTAGAAGATATGCTAATTGGCCACGCCCTGTAATTACTATTTGCTGTTACTTCGCTGGAGGCTGGACTACATGCTGTGGTATCCTCTCACCAACATGGAGGATTCACCTTAAATTATCTTAAATCCTCCATGTTAAATATGAAAAAATATATCTCGCACTGAAGCTTAACAGTTAGATAGGGCTCCTTTTGGTTATTAGCCAAAAACCGTTCACCTCGCCCAGGTTTCCTAATACTTTAGTCCAGGCCCGGCGCCAGCGGAAAACAAGTTGTGGGGCAACTGAAATGCCGAGAGGGGGCGGCAATTTAACCATTTAGGTGCCAGGATTTTTATTTTAATTACTAGATTTTAACATCAATATTTCAAAATCTACAAGAGGTTAAAGATAGACTTACTGTAAATTAGAAAAATGTTGGGCATGACCCAAAGTTTACGTGGGCTATACTAATTTAATTTGCATTTTACGACGTCATTGTGACGTTTATACACCAACAAGCTCATCAAAGCGTTTGATCCAGTTCTGATACACTTCTTTGTTTCTCAAATAAACCCAGCCACCATT
>JBBPCY010000032.1:4423581-4443819 GCA_037974405.1 Brachyalestes nurse | reverse complement strand
CGCGTGTCAGCGTCAGCCAATCAGAGGCAGAGACTGCATTGCGTACACAAGCGGGCACAGAGAGAGGAAAAAAAACAACACTCGACTAGTCGACTTCCTTCAGGCAGAGTCTACTAGTGCCTCTGAAGTCGACTAGTCGACTATTGTGTTAATGCCCTAGCGTGAATGTAATCAAAAATAGCAATGTGCAAATTCTTTAACCAAAAACTAATAAATTACATTTTTACAAGATGACTAAAATAGCATAACATAAAATATAAATTAATATAAATTAAGGCAAATTCAACTACAAGAAATGGTAATGACCTCATAACTTCTTTTGTTTAAAATTATTAAACAGCACAATAGGCTCAGCAGGCAGAGATTATATAGAGGAACATGACAAGTCAGCCTGTGCATAAACTGTGTGTGTGTGTGTGTGTGTGTGTGTGTGTGTGTGTTTTGCTGAAAATCGAAGTGGAATTCTTGTAGGTTAAAATGTTGACATGTTTAGGCAGACACATATAACAGTGCATGACTATTTTTTATAGTTTGTGAGGTAAACATAGATTGAATGTGTGGCCAGGGGTTCTGCCTCTTCTGATTCTGAATCACACGCTGTTGTTTCTGCTCTCAGTCATTTTGCTTCTGTGAGGCCGCGGAGAGTTTGTGTGTGGTCATGTGACTGCCTGGCTCTGTTTGATTGGTGAAACGGAGTCAAACGTTGTTAGTGGCTACGATTGATTGGCGAGAAAGAGTCACGTGACAGAGCCTTTGGTGGAAGTCTGACAAAGCAAAACAAAGCACTGTGTGCTGAATAACAGATGAATAAAACTAAAAGTAGCGAGCGGAATGTATCTCACTGTAACGGAGTCAAAGTAGCGTTTCTTCTTCACAAATATACTCAAGTAAAAGTCCAAAGTATGTTGCATTCAAACTACTCTTACAATTACAGTTTATCCAAAAAGTTACTTAAGTAAATGTAACAAAGTAAATGTAGTGCGTTACTAGCCACCTCTGAGTAGTGCAACACCACTTTGGAGGAATGCAATTGCTGTATGATGGACATTTGCTGTTGAAACCCACTGAAAAATAACCCAAATTTTTCCCTTACACTCTATGTGCATTACTTTGCAATCTAGCAGAGATGTTCACAAGTCATTTTTACCAAGTCCAAGTCAAGTCTCAAGTCTTTGAGTGCCAATGTTTACAAATGGCGACTCTAAATGTGGGATTGTTGAGCTCTAAATGTTTAAAAGATATGCTAAATGATTTGCCCACGATTACAATTGGCTGTTACTTAGCAGGGGGCTGGACTGCATGTTGTGATATTCCCTCACCAACAAGGAGGATTTGCATTAAATGATCTTAAATCTAAATATTAAATATGAAAAATATATCTCTCTATCGCTCTAAATGTGAAACTTCACAGTTAGATAGGGCTCGGTGAGGTTTTCGGGGGTTATTATGGCAAACGAGGGGTTGTTGGAAAGAGTGCGAGATATAAATAAATAATTCCATGAAATGAACATTGTTTATGAGTTATGACTCACGAGTCACAACACCCAAGTCCGAGTCAAGTCTCAAGTCGTTGAGGGCAAGTCTAAAGTCAAGTCACAAGTCTTTGTGCGACTTAAGTGCGACTCGAGTCCGAGTCTCAGACTTGAGTCCCCATCCTTGGGTGCGCGTCCCATTACATCTGGCATAAAAGTAATACAGCATTTCAGAAAAAGAACATCATACCAACAGTCAAGCTTGGTGGTGGTAGTAAGATGGTCTGGGGCTACTTTAATGCTTCAGGACGTGGACGACATGCTGTGATTGATGGAAACATGAATTCTGCTCTCTACCAAAAAATCCTAAATGAGAATGCCTGGCCATCAGTTAGTGACCTCAAGCTGAAGTGCACTTGTATTCTGCAGCAGGACAGTGATCCAAAACACACCAGCACATCCACCTCTGAATGGCTTAAAAAAACAAAATGAAGGTTTTGGAGTGGCGTAGTCAAAGTCCAGACTTGAATCCAACTGAGATGCTGTGACATGACCTTAAAAAGGTGGCTCATGCTCGGAAACCCTCCAATATGGATGAATTAAAACAATTCTCCAAAGAAGAGTGGGCCAGAATTCCTCCACAGCGATGTGAAAGACTCATTAAGTGTGACATGCAAAAAAAAAAGAAATCAGGAAGGGGCAAATACTTTTTCACAGCACTGTATATGCTGACTCCAACCCTTCAGGACCACAAGTGATGCCAATTTACAGTACATAGAAGACTTAAGAATCAAGGCTGTCATTTCCCATTAGCAAATGCTCTACTCATCTATCACTGCAAATAAGCTATAGACTATTCCTATCATCACTCTTTCATGTCCAGATTGTGAAAAAGTTGCTGTGTTGTAAATCCCAGGTGATGATACTGGGGGAAGTAGTGTAAGGAAAGCAAGCCATTACCTCTTCATAGTAGAGATGTCCAAGAAAGAAGCTGGCCTGTGTGTCTCCTGTCTCTGCCTTGCTCTTCAGCAGCCTCTCAGCCTTCTCTACCAGCGTGCCATGGCTTTCTGCTTGAGAATCCACTCATGGCTGGTTAGACATGTCCATTTACCACACTGATGCAACTTTAACGCAATTTCAGTCTTGATAGGGTGGGACGAAGTAAACTTAAAGTAGACTAACACAAGACATGGTCAAAATTTTGAAGATTTTCTGCCAAATTACATCAGAAGTTGTTTTCAGTTACTTAAGGATTCTTCCAGTCTGATTTTCTGCAACTTGTCTTTGACACTAAATCCTTAGTGTCAAAGGCAATCAAAATGTAATAACATATAGACACACTCCTATATGACAGGTGCTATTGTAAGCAGATGATCAGTGTTATTCCCTTGACCTGTTGGTGTCTAATGTGCGTATATGAGCCTTCATTGTAGTAGAAATATGTAATTGGTAATATGTAATCTTGCCTACACTTATAGGGTGATGATTCTTAGATATGGAGAATAATCTCCTTATTCACCTTAGAGAATAATCTTTTTTTACAGTCATTGAATACATTGTAAAGCATTGTAACGCATGTAAAGCATTTTCACTGAACTTAAACAGAATTAAGAGTTTTAAGGCACATTTAAGCCACCACCCAAAAGATCTGTGTTAGGTTACCTGATTGCTGGTCAAGGTTGAAGTCTCCCCTGTGTTCCTGGTAAAAATCAGTAATGGCACTCAGCAGTTTATCAGTAGAACCAAGACCCTCCCAGCCCAGCTCAGAGGAGTCCATCAGTCTGGAGGGATTCAGGGCATTCCTGGATATTCACTGGCTGGAGATCAGTTACTGACAGCAAAAAAATATAGTTAGCTTAAGGAAACATGTACTGCACAGCAACACTTTAGTATCTGTTGAACGTACTCCTCCGGGTTGCAAATGAATTCACTCAACCACTGATACAAACACAGGGACGAGTTTCAGTAGTACACTAAGCCGCCATAGCCGTCTCCTTGGAAACCGCTTCCATGGTAACGCAGTTCTAGAACGAGATTTAGACTCTTCAATGCGGAAGCACTGGACTATTTTACTTTTAATTCACACTTTATTTTTAACTAATTTAAGTATCTTAGTACTAATGATTAGTACTAGTAAAATGTACAATTTGGCGCGAACATGTCAAAAGGTCACTTTTACTCACTGGGATCATATGGACAAAAGTATTGGGACGCCTGACAGGGGATTTAATGACATTATATCCAAATACACAGACTATAATATAAAGCTTGTCCCGCCTTTGCAGCTATAATAGCTTCCACTCTTCTTGGAAGGCTTTACACAAGATTTTGGAGTTTCTGTGTGAATTTGTACACATTCATTCTGTAGAGCATTTATGACAGGGGTGTCAAGCTCCGGTCCTGGAGGGCCGGGTGTCCAGCACAGTTTAATGGTTCTCCTTCTTACTGGCGAGGTGAACCAGGTGTTTCTGAGCAGGGTAATCAACAAAACGTGCTGGATCACGGCCCTCCAAGAGTGGAGCTCGACACCCCTGATTTATGCCCCAAACCCGCCAAAATGCATCCAAAATCGCCCAAAATGTGAAATCTACCTTTTTGCGTCATACAGTAATTGCCGTGGCTGCCTATACCCTTGTAAAGTAAAAATATAGAGCAAAAGCATGCAATATAGGCTATAGTACTGTAGATCCATGCAGCAATTTCTATGTCAGCAATGGCTGTCAGTACTGGAGATGAAAAATCTGCTTTCCGGTTTTAAGTATGGCATTCTAATCATATTTTTAAAATGGTGCACACGTTTCTACATTGAGATTTAAATAATAAATATTCCATCATTCGATGAAGTTTTCCATAAATTTAAATCTGGGTCGTTTTCAAACTCCTTCCAGAACCTTTTTTGTGTTTTACTCACTTCGGAATTTTTACTAGCCATTAATTTACTGCTAACCGAGTTGAAGGGGAAAAAACGTGAGTTAGAGGGAGCGTCAGCAAATGCAGTGGGAGAGCACTCTGGCGTGATGCTGCCCATCTAGATTGGGTCAAAGAAATATTTAATATGGATTGGATGCATTCTCACAGAAGGTGCGAAGTTATATGAAAACTAATGTCAAAACCGCCCAATTTTTGTTAACCCGCCCAAGCCACTTTTTTACCCGCAAAGTAAAATTCAAAACCGCCCAATCTGGCAACACTGCACTGATGTTGGGCCTGGCTCCCACACTGGTTAATCCCAAAAACGTTGGATGGGGCTGCTCTGTGCGGGCCTGTCAAGTTCTTCCACATCCAACTTATCCAGCCATGTCTTTATGGACCTTGCTTTGTACACTGGGACACAGTCGTGCTGGAATAGAAAAGATTCTTCTTCAAACTATGTTCACAAAGTTGGAATCATTGTTTTATCCAAAATGTATTGGTATGCTGAAACGTTAGGATTACCCTTCACTGGAAGTCAGGGGCCACCTGAATTCAATAATTAAAAGGCGTGTCCCAATACTCTTGTCCATATAGTATATTTTAATTCTTACTAGTAAGAAATAAACTTATTCTACTTAAATATTTCCTGTCATAAAAATGTTTTTTAACACGTTTGTCACGAATTCTGCTTTTAACAGAAATATATTAAAAACATTTGTTCAAATTGAACTACTAAATAGCACTTAAGAATTCATTTTAAAAAGGTTCAAAAGTTCACAGGCACTGTGCTCTATTATAACTATATGCTCACTTATGTGTAAATGTAAGTCATTTTAAATAACAAAATCTATATTACTGAAATTTTAATCATATTTATTTATATTTGTAAAAGTACATTATACTGATGTAGGACTTTTATTTTGAAAAGTTGAATGCAGTTAGCCTAGTCCGCCGAGGAGAGAAAGCTAATTACAGGAGTGAATTTCAAAATGTCATCTGTCGAAGCAGTGGAAGAAATCTCCATTTCTGTCTCTGAGGCAGTGGAGGAGGAAAGAGCAAACAGTGACTATGTCGAAGGAGAACCAGACATGGAAGACGAGGAGCCTCGGAGAGGAGGATATGTGTTCTACAGGTAAACCCAGCAGCTAGCTGCTCTTCTAGCTAGTCGGGGAGCTTCTTAACTAAAAACGGTCTCAGTACTTCACCACCTGTTTACTCTACACCTTTACAAGCTATTAAATGTAGCACTAATACATTTTTACAGTCATGCCAGTACATCCTGACAGAGATGGAGAAGCTAACGTTAAGCTGGTTAGCCAGGCTCCTAGCTGTAGTGAAGAAAATTTGGACTTTTGATTTGAAGCCAGTTTTCTACACTGATGTTGCAAGTAAAAAAACACATGCACACATTCCCTTCTTTTGTTTTTGCAGGGACAGAAAAGAATGGGCCGACCTAGAACCTGTTCCTCAGGACGATGGGCCCAACCCTGTTGTGAAAATAGCCTATTCAGACAGATGTAAGTATACCTGATAGTGCTTTCATCCAGCTACCCTTCTCATGTAGTCCGTTCCTTTGCTCTGTTTAGGACTCCTGATGACAAAATAAGGTGTAACTCCTGCACTGTATAGTATTTTTGTTATAAACAAACAGCTTTGGCTCTCAAATCTGACTGGTGAAGGTAGTTTTTCCCCAGTCACTTGGATGCACCCAAAAGTTTCTTAAAATTGTGCCTGAAAACCTCACCATTGATATAACCATGTGCCATTTCATTTTTAATTCTCTCAAAACATACGTTTGTAAAACAAACATGGTAGATCTAGCCCTCATCCAACTATGACAGTTCAGTCATAACAGTTTTTACTCTTGTTGTTAGGCAATGTACATTTCCACACTCGCATCACTGCATAAATCCTTACATGCAAAATATTGTCTTTTTCATACTTACATCTGTGTGGTTGTAAGTGTATCTGGTCAGACTTCAAATACTGTACACCCGTTTGGCAAAAGGTAGTCACTGCTCTGACCACTGGAGGCATGTCTTTTATAGTTACAGATGTGTATGACTACTTCAGAGCCTTGCTGAAGAATGATGAGAAAAGTGAGCGAGCATTTGCACTTACTTCTGAAGCCATTGACCTGAATGCAGCAAATTACACTGTTTGGTGAGTGATTTTGGGAAAAGTGTGATGGTGAATGAGATCTTTATTATAAGAATAACTGAAAAATAATTGGTAATATTTTCTTCTCACTACATGTCTGTAGGCACTACAGGAGAGTTCTGCTGCAGGCTTTGGAGAAAGATCTGAGAGAAGAAATGAGATACATCACAGCCATCATTGAAGACCAGCCCAAAAACTACCAAGTCTGGTAATACATCGTTTATTTCGTTCATGTTCGACTTCAGAATTTTGTGTTAAAGGGAAAATTGGCCATAGTGTCATTGAAGCAAAAGACCTTGTGATCTGAAAGTGTTTTTCAGGCAAGCTCAGGCATTTCTGATTGACAGTATGGATCAAGAACTAGTTAACTTGCTGTTATTTAGCAAATGAGCTGTTATAACATTGTATCTATGGAACCCACACTGTGAATTTTAATATGCAAATAGTTTGGTTTTGTATATATGTACAGTGCCTTGCAAAAGTCACAACTTACTACCTGGAATTTAAAAGAAATTTTAGCGGCGTGTTGTATCTTTTAATTTACACAATACAGAGACTACTTTGCAGTAGAAGAGAACCTGAGTGTGCATAACTATTCACCCCCTCCCGGAATCAGTACTCTGTACAGCCATCTTTTGCAGTGTTTACAGTGACAAGTCTCTTCATGTACATCTCCACAAGCTTGGCACATCTAGACACTGGTATATTTGCCCATTCTTCATGGCAAAACGGCTCCAGCTCCTTCAAGTTGGTTGGACGCCAATTGTGTACAGCAATCTTTAAATCATCCCAGAGATTCTCGATTGGACTGAAGTCTGGACTTTGACTGGGCCATTCCAGGACATTTACTTGTTTCTAAAGTGTTGCTTTAGCAGTGTGTTTAGGGTCGTTGTCCTTCTGGAAGGTGAACCGCCGTCCCAGTCTCAGCCTTAAGAATTTCTCTATATTTTGCACCATCCATCTTTCCTTCAGTTCTGAACAGTTTTCCAGTCCCTGTTGATGAAAAGACTCCCCACCGCATGATGCTACCTCTACGTTGCTTCTCTGCGGCAATGGTGTTCTCAACATGATGAGAGGTGTTAGGTTTGTGCCGGACATAGTGTTGTCCTTGATGGCCAAAAATATATTTTAGTCTCATCTGACCACAGCACCTTCTTCCTCATTTTTGGAGAGTCTCCAGTACACCTTCTGGCACCGTCTGCCTTATTTTTTTGGCCACTCCATGAAGCCCAGCTCTTTGCAGTGTGGAGCTTATAGTGGTCCTATGGACAGACACTGCCATCTCTGCAGTAGAGCTGCCTGGCTTCTTCAGGGTTATCTTTGGCCTCTTGGTTGCAGCTCTGATTAACGCCCTCCTGGCTGGTCCACCTTAAATACAGAAGTGGTAAGATTACTCTGCCCATGTTGTCTCTTCGAATTCACGTTATTTAACATTTATTCGTTTTGCATTTCATTTTTTTACCCAGTTGTTGCTGCTAAAATGGACATAATTCTTGAACTATTTAGATGATTTTCTCAGAACACAAGTTGGGCATCTCGTAACTCCGTCGGTCCACCTTTAAAAACAGCAGTGGTTAGATTACACTCTGCCCATGTCGTGTCTCTGAATTTACTTATTTTAAATGTATTAGTTTTGCACAGTTGTTGCTGCTAAAATGGACATAATACTTGAACTGTTTAGATGATTCAGCCAAGATTGCTGAGTGTTTGATATTTACAAAACTTCACAGCTGTTGCAGCTACCTTTTTGTGAAATGTGACATAAATAAATTCCTTTGGAATGCCTTTAAATTCAGTGTAGTTGTGTATATGTTTGCTCTTCTAATAAGTGCTTAGTAGTTTGTTTATTCTTACTAACAAACAGCACAATTTTAACAAAAATAATGCTAATATTAGTAAAAAAGATGTATACCGGAATCTGTATCGGTATCTGCAGTCATGTATCGGAATCAGATCGGAACTGGGAAAACGTGGATCGGCCAATCACTATTTAAAATTTTTTTTTTTCCCTTTTAACTTCATTAATTTATAGTTTGTTTTCTAGGTCCAACACTTAAAATCAAGATGAAAATCCATTAAAATTCCAGGTTGTAAGATAACAAAATAGAGAGAATGCCAAGGGGTGTGAATTCTTTTGCAGGGCACTGTACGTGTGTTTGGATACATAAATGTACATATTGAAATGTATGTTTATTTGCCCATGATGCAAACCTGGGTAGTTAACATGCAATCAGTGTTTGTTACTTGGCACACCGTTTTCTTGAGTGCAATTTGATTTAACAAATTTAATTTAAAGGCATACAGTCTTGTTGCAACTGTTCTGTTCTGATCTCTGTCCTTGGCTAAAGGCATCATAGACGCATGGTGGTTGAGTGGCTTAATGATCCATCTGAAGAGCTCCTGTTCATAGAAGAAATCCTCAGTCAGGATGCCAAGAACTACCACGCCTGGCAGCACAGACAGTGGGTAATTCAGGTAAAGGTCCACATAACCTCACTCAGCAATACAACTTTCCTTTATGGTCTTGCAAACTTAGACTTGTAATTGGTGTGCCTTCTCATTTGGAAAGACTAATGTTTTTGAAGTGCTGACAGAGGATCTAAATAAAAAACCAAAAAAAGTATGAGGGTGAATCTCACTGATGAGCATTTCTCTGAAACCTTCAGCAAATAAGATTGGATTTGTTAAACTACTTTATTACTCAGGAAATGAAATGAATTTCATATGAACATCAGGTTTACAAGTGAAAGTTAAATAAACTGAGTTACATCTTCCTCTCTTTCCCTAAATCTCAGGTTATTTATATTAGCGTCCATTTATACTGATCAGCCTCAATGTAAAACTAACAGATGAAGTTGAACTTTGATTTTGTTGCACCTATCTGGTATTGAAACATGTTTTGCAGCAAGTGAACAGTCAGTTCTTGAAGTTGGTTTGTTGGAAGTGCGAAACATTTATCCAATCATAAGATTCTGAGCCACTTTGACAAGGACCAATTTATAATGGCTACATGAGGTTTGATCCCACAGAAGAGTTACCGTAGCACAAATTGCTCAAAAAGTTCAGGCTGGCTATGATGGAAAGTTGTCGGACTGGTCGGTGTACCCATGCTGACCTCTGTCAGCTGCTGAAACCTACACTGGCCATTTGAGCATCAGAATTTTTTTTACATGTGTGGCAATGAGCAATGTGATTCCAGGAAACCTGGCATTCATGTGGATGTTTGACAAACATGCTTTGTAATTAACATATCTTTTCAGAGAAAACCAACTGTAGAATATTGTACTGTACAATAGATGTTGTAGGAATTGACTTTTTGCCCCAGGTAGAAACCTGTTATAAGGTTAATAGTGACTATTTTACTATAAATAACCATATTTGAATTGTGCAAAAGAGCTAAAACAGAACTGAACATGAAATAGCTAAACTTGCGATGAATTTTTGTTTTAAAACACATTTGTTTTAAAATCATTTATTAACAAAGATTTAAAGACAAACAAAAGGATGTTAAACTACTCCTAAACTACGTGTAAGCTGCTTCATTAGATCAGGTTTTTGCATAAACAAACCATAATTGTGTTTGTTACACTGGCCCAGCATTTGCTTTTAAGGTCATGCACAGAGCCTCATGAAAATGCTAATTCAGGATGCAATGAGGTCTGAGCATGTCTTTGAATGCATTCAGTCTTATAACGGAGGGAGGCTATAAAGTGTGTGTGCGCGCTCTCCAAGCAGTCACTTGTGTGTGTTATTTTATTTAGTGTAATATTTGTGTATGCTGTCGTGAGCTGTGGGGTTAGAGATAACATAATTTGTTGGCATGGTATAAGTGGAAAGATTGTAGGTGTGTTGCAATATGCCTGTGTATGTGTATATGCCTTCAGGAGTATAACCTGTGGGATGGTGAGCTGGAATATGTAGAGCAGCTACTGGAGGAAGATGTAAGGAATAACTCCGCCTGGAACCAAAGGCACTATGTCATCAGTCACACCACCACATACTCGCCCCCTGAAGTGCTGGAGCGAGAAGTGCAGTGAGTGATACAGTTACACAAGGACACATTCAGTGATATGTCACATTCAGATAAGCATTTTTTTGACATGGAAAAGTTATCTTTGTGTTAGTTGAACCAAAATCCATTCATGCTGTTTTTTTGCTGGGGTCATTTTGGTGATTGTGCAGCTGTTTATTCTCTCTTGTCTTTTTTGGAAAAGGTACAGCATAAAACAAATCAAGAAAGCACCCCACAATGAAAGTGCCTGGAACTATCTGAAAGGGTAAGTTACAGTGAAAGTTTTGTTTTGCTGGTAAAAATCTTGTCTGTATCTTGACAAAGGTAGTCTCCTGCTCACTGTAATAACTACAATCACACAGTAGATGGCACCATTTACTTTTGTAGTACACTGTTATTACTGTTATAGCAGACCTGTAGTCATACCTGTGGATTTTAATGAAAGAGGAGGAAATCACTTACTGTACCACAACAACAGGCCTGTTTGCTAGCTGAAACCTGGCTTGGCTAATTTTAGAATCTCAAAAGGAAATGTTTAAGCACATCTGATAAATCTCAAAATGGATTTATGTTACATGTAAAAATTTACATTTATGTAAAGTTTTATTTAAATAGAATAGCTTTTTAAATTTCTGGAGTTGAATTTCTGCTTTTATATTTCTCATAATTGTAGTTTTTTCCTCTCAGGATTTTAGTCTTTTATTCCTATCCTTGGATTCATCCTCTGTATTTTATGCTATTATGATGATCATTATTGATGTTATATAATTATTACGTTTCTTTTTAAATATGTCCTTTTTAATTTACTAACATACTTGTGTATGGTGTGGGCTAGGATTCTGCAGGCTAGTGGGCTGTCGTTATATCCTGGGCTGCTGGAGCAGATTGAGGAACTGCGGGAGACATACTGTTCTCCATACCTGCTTGGATTCCTTGTGGATTTTTATGAGGATGCACTTGAGACCAACAACAACAAAAACAACCAGACAGTGACGCTCAACAAGGCTTTGGAGGTGAGCTCAAAAGGGATTGTAAACTCTCAGCCCCCACATTTTGGGTTTTAGTAACACTGTTTTAAAAGACTGATTTAATTGTTTCATTTATTAACATTCAGTTTATTTAATCAGATGAATTAAGTATAAACAAGTTCAGAATGTAATTAAAATGGTTTAGAATGATAAATAGAAACAGCTACTTGAATACTCTGGTGCTCCCAGGTAGCCAGTGGACTTATACTTTAGGATTTTGGATGAACAAGTACACAATAAAAGGTTATAGTGCTTAGAAATAGTAGAACTTGCCTAAATAGTCGAGCCGCAAAAGGCAGATCTGAAGAATATATTGTGCTTATATTAATCATGTAAAAAATTTAAAGGACGCTTCCTTATTGCTAGACACAAAAGGAGAATATTCAGTGTGATAGATTTCTCCACTGAGATCAGATCATTTAATCACAGACATGAATAGAGAAAGATTATAACGTCTGAGGTGGTTGAGAGAACCGCATAAAAAAGAATTTCATATTGGGCAGAATTAGATTTTGTGTGGATCTATAGAATGGAAAAGGCATTAAGTGGTGGAGTATTACAACTGCTTGCATGCTTGAAAGGGGAACCTTCGCTAGGTTTGAGCAGGCTTTCTTTGATATGTTTTTAAATTTTAACAGGATATTTTATTCCTCTTTGATAACTAGATTTACCCACAGCCATACATATTTCATCAGACTGTTAGATATTTTATGTTTCCACAATTCAGATGAAAACTATGTTAAGACCTGTTTCCATTTTGATCAAAGAGAATAAAACTTGGAATTGATGGGGTAATATTTTGCGAGAGACACTGAAATATTAACCTGTGGACAGATATTGTGGGCAGATAAATGATTGATCGAGAACAATGAACACTCTGTACACAGCCGAAACGATGGAAGAGCGGAAGAAGGAAGGAAGAAGAATTAGACGTGCGCTGATGTATTCCACCTCTCTCTCCATCCTGCTCTCTCCGTCTCCTTTTCCCCTCTTTTATATGTATTCCAGTGTTGGCTTTAGTGTGCCGTTTGAGTGGCAGTGAGCATGTTGGATGAATATGGTTGGGCTAATGAGGTTGCGGTGCTCTGTGTTTGGGCTGTCATGATGTGGATGATTGGAGTTTTGGGACAGAAGCCCTGCTTGATTTTCCGCCCCCCACCCCATTACAGAGTGATTCGACACTACAGACACATATTTCAGCAGCAGTCAAACTGTTCCATTGCACATACAGAGAGATGGAGAATTATATGGGTCTTTTCTTCCTGTGGCAAAGAGACAATAAAAGGTGGATGTCTTTTACATTTTTTACCTGCTTTTCTTGTTTGACAGTCTAAGGTGTGGTGTTTTGGAAACATAAAGCTACAGCTGTGCCGAATTGGAAGCAGTGACCTTTTTTTAGATGGCCTATGAAATGCTGAATATTGACAATCGTTAGTAGTAGGATCACTTTTCCAGGAGCTAAAAGGCTTTTACCGCCTTGCAAAGAAATCTAGTTTTCTCTCAGGAATGCTACAGGCCAAGCCATTTTCCTGTGTGAAAAATGTCATCTCTGTGGTAGAGCCTCAGCTGGCCTATCTACTGGTGCTACACTAATTTAATGTTTTGTACTGGTATGACTTTTCACTCTGATCCCTATTCACATCAGTTATTTCACATTACCTGTTAATTGGTTGATCCTTTTTACATAAATTAGTATTAATATACAAAACAATTTGAGTGCTAAAAATCACATTGTTGCAATGTTTCGTCCATATCTGTGTAACAGTACTTGGTTATTTCTAACTACATGAAGTACCTGTGCACCAAAGAAGGACTTGACATATTGGTATATCACTATAGTAACTGCCTAAATGGTCTTATTAGACTCTCACTCTCCCTTTCTCTTGTTTTCCAGTTGTGTGAGCTTCTTGCCCAGGAGAAGGACACTATCCGGAGGGAATACTGGCGTTATGTGGCCCGTTCTCTTCAGAGCAAGTATGGCTCAGGAGAAACTCTTTCTCCACCTTCCTCCAACCCTGTCCCAATGGAGCAACAGGAGACCCCCAACAGTGACTGAGAGGAAGTGAGCCATGCGAGTGGATAACTGGTCATAGGGAGCAAAGCCTAAGAGACCCTGACTGGACTCTGTGTCTATGTGACATTGTCTGTCTGGTTTTACCACATTGGTAAATCCTGTTATGTAGCTTTTGTGAGTCAAGAGAGCCTGTGTGGAGTCTTGTAGTCAAGTGACAAGACTAGAAGGAATCCGTAATAGTTTACTTAGCAACCTGGCATGGATTATTTATGAGTCAGTAGAGTTTGGAAATTAAAACCATCAGATATGAGCTCTCAGTCATAGCAGTGTGCATTCAGGCTCTGGGGGGGAAAGTCATTTTAGGGAAGGAACTGTACAAATATGTAACTAAGCTGCAAATGTAGACAAAACACTGTTGCCAAAATGTTCACTAGACTCTGCATTGCTCCCAACTGTATTGTTTTTTTTTTAATGCTTAGAATAAATAATGGTTAACCCCAAGTCTACTGGAGGCTTGCTGTTCTCCTTGTATCCTGTTTCTGGTGTTGTTGGAATAGATGAGTGACTGCAATGCAGGTAGGATTCTCTTGTGACTACATTTTCAATGCAGTCAGCCATCAGCAGTACTGATAAAACTAGGAATTATCAGTATAATGGCAAACTGTCCATAATATTGCAACATGAGGTGAAAATGCCTCAAAACCAGCCCAGAATTCTCATCAGCATATTAACATGCAGCTATATGCTCTGAAGAATACTTTGTAAAGATATTTTTTGATATCTGACGCAGTCCCTCTATATGTACATCAGGCCTTGATTCAAGAAAAGGTTTATTGTAGCTTTTTTGCTGTGTTGATGTTGCTAAGGCTAGGATCACTGTGATTAAAAAGACGTTTTGTGCTGTCCTAGTGCAGAGGAACGTATGTGAATGAGAACACGTGTATGCAATTCCCTCTACAAACAGGTTTATCTCTCCTGCACAGAATATTTCTTTTCTAAACGAGTTCAGCCAGCACTCATGCTGGGTTTTATTTTTTTCTTGTCAGTTCCCCCATGTCCACAGTATATTTGATTTAGGCCACTATCCCCCCATTAGGCCTTTATGAGAGGCTGGAACTGATAAATTAATATAGTTGGACCTAATTTATGTTGTCTCTAATCCATTCTCATAAATCGAGACCCGTTGTAATGGAGGCTGGCCTGAACTCAGGCAGAATATACCAAGTTCATTATCAGTGTTACATGGCTAATGAATTCTGGGAAGACTACACTGTTGAAGGATTAACCCTTTGAGGAGTGAGTTCTTTAAAACAATGCCATTCCTTGGAGAGTACGGGTTATTTTCTTAGAATTCCATACTAACGTTACTGTTCCATCGTAATACTGAACTTACCGTTCCCTAACCTAATCACATATTGTGATCGCACTCCCCAGGGACCCCCTGAGCTCAGGACGTATTTGCGATGGTACTCCTCAAGGAGTTAAAGTGGAACAAAGAGAAAACTGCAGCATGAGGTGGAAAAAAATGGAATATGTATTACAGAAGAGTATGAGAGGCTGTTAGAATATTTTTTGTTGTTGTTTGAAACGCGAAAGAAAATTTCAATATTTTATTTTTCAACCTGCATAGAGATTACTCATTAAACAATTCAGTTTGCTTATATTTTTATAGACTTTATAGACTATGATCAGACCTTTTCCCAGTGTGATCCATTAATAAACAATATTGTTTATGTTGTAACAGAGGGCATTCTCTGTTTGAAAATAAGAAGTATTGCTAACCCAGCTATGAACTTGGGCTTGCTTTAGATGCACTAGAGAAAAGAAGCTGTCTCATTTTCATTCCAAACAGACTTATGGACGTTGACCGCCTTGCTGCTGGAGCAAAACCATGTCTTCCAGGTCATGCAGGGGAGAAATGGAGACTGCAGAGTAGAGCAGGTCTTGATAGGGAGAGTGAAGGAAGTTCCTTTTTTTTTTTTTTTTTTTTTTTGCTGTCTCATCTGCTTATCCCATTCTTTATTGGTAGCAATAATAATCTCCACAAGGGTCTTCTGGTTTGTCAACTAATGAGCAACTGTGCTGGCTGGCCATGAGGTGGGTGATTGGGGGGTATCCTACCAAACACCGAGTCAATTGTGCTGCCAGTTGTGCTCTCCTGGGGTCCCGGCCACAGATCGGCATTGGCAGGGATCGAACTCGATGTCTTCCAGTCAGCGTTTAAATGGTTTCATCACTCGGGAAACCCAAGTATACCTTTTAAAAGGTGTGCAGGAATAGTAATGAGGTTGCACATTCCTGCAGTCTGTGTGCGTTTAGTCACTGGAGACCCCTAGATCCCACTCTTCCTCACTAGTGTGGATCTCAACAAAGTCTCCAAAGAGATACATAAGTTCTCCCTTGAACTCGCATTTACTCATTCCTCTTACTGCTGACCCATACAAGATATTGGAGATACATCTGCAGACAAGCAGTTAATTTAACTGACGTTGAACCTTGCGCTAAACTGACACCGTGCGCAGCCTGGTCTTCTGGCACCTGGGTGCTATAGAGATGGTTGTGTTTGGAGTCTAATCGTCTGAATGTGTTTTTCAGACCTCAGTCTGAACGCCCTCAAGGCTTGCTTCAGGGCAGAGAAGTCTAACAAACTCTTTATTACTTGACTAAATTGTGCTTTAATTGTTCTGCTCCAGGTTCTCTGGGATTTAGCTGAAGTTTTACTGTGTGTGCCATTTTACCACTACAATGTCATTACTGCGAGGGATTATGGAGTAATTTGCGGTTCATTTCACTGCTCATATCTGGATTTCACAGAAGTCACTATACCCTCAACCTGCTCCTGAAAAACGGAGGCCTGTGTTTATGTGCAGAAACCGAGAGAGAGAGGGAGAGATCTTAGTACGCATTATACAGCCACCAAGGGAAATGCCAGGAACATGAAAGTAAATGAGGCAGAAACTCATCAGAGGAGGTCTATAGGAAATGATTCTTGATGTTCTGTCTCTAAATGACACCCATCTATTATTAATCACAGGGCGTGCCAAGAGCCGCCATCCAACCCAAACTTGCAGCGTGACGGGTCAAAAAGGTCATTTTCCATTACAAGCTGTGCTGGAATGCTTTCAGCCTCAGGTGAGTGTCTACAGGCTTGTGTTCAAAGATTGAAAAGCGTCATGGCAGTGTGATGTCACTGATGCTTTATTATTATTTTTTTTTTGGTTTCTCCTTTTTTCTCCCCATGGGGTCTGCACTAAAGCTTCCTGAACAATTTCAAAACTCAGCCCAGACAGGAGCTAGAACACACTGGGTAAAAACCTGATTCTCCAGGCTCTCATTATCTTGCGTGTGTGACAAATGTGGCTTCTTTCACGTCGCATAGCAGGTAAACCCTGGTTGAGCGCAGGGGGAGAATACTAATGAATGCAGTCACACTTATTTCAGAAGCTTATTAAATTCTGTTCATTTCCTGCTCGCAGCACCATTTGATGGTGTGGAGCTCTATTGCCCAAATTGGTGTGACTGGAGCTCAGATGTGTGTCCAAAAACTCTTCATAGGACTACAGGCTTAGGTGTGTTAAGAAGACAAGCTGTGAACATGGTGAGGTACAGAGAAAAAGAACACCACAGCAGTTATATGGGATGAAAGTAATCTGTGTGCCACTGTGGAGTACAGTGATGTGTTAATGAATTTACAATTCTACATGTATGTGTGTAAGGCAGCCAATCAAAACAGTTAAATCTCAAACTCCCTCTTTTCTTTCTTTCTGTGTTTAGGTGTAGCAATGTAATATAATTTGTTGGAGCTGCAGCCTTCCCTCATTGCTATGTGACCTTCTGCTGAGATGGTGGCTTTGAGGGCCAGTGAAAGAGAGAGAGAGAATTCTGCTATCTCAAGTGATAGGATAAATATAAGACCGTTGCTTTCAGCAGTTCGATTGGTGCAAATGGACCAAGCCATGCTCTGCCCACAAAGGCACTCTTTCATAGCAACTGTTGCTAAGATAGACAAGCTTCAAAGAATGTTGCCACTGACCCTGATGAGAAATTGTAACTCAAATCTTGCTGACATGAATAAATTATTGTAGAAACGCTATGCCAGCAAGTTGCACTATATAACAGCAGCTAATCAAAACTAGTCAGGTTGAGAATGAGAATGCAACAGAATATGTTCAATGATAGTGTTGCCTCACTTACCAGGCATACTACAACTAATCTAATACAGGGCTCCAGGTGGCGAGTAAAATGGTCGCCAATGTGACTAGATTTTTTATTGTGCGACTGTTGTTTTTTCATTTCAGTCCCCAATGGTGATCATCTCTCAAACCAAGAGTACAAGAGTACAATAAAAGTACAAGAAAATTGACATCTCATAATGTGCAGATACGCTCAACCTGTCTGCCGTTCCTACTACACTATCGCATGATTAGTTATGGGAATTTCGGCTCTTTTTAATGAGTCGGATCATTTGGATCAGATCACTAAGATGATCCTGCTCTTTTGGCTCCCAAACGCATAGACATACAGGCAGGGCTCCAGATGGCGACTAAAATGTTCGCCAATGCAACTAGATTATTTATTTTGCAACTAGTTTTTTCATTTCAGTCACCAATGGAAACCGTCACTCAAAACCAAGAGAAATTTAAATGAAAGTACTAGAAAAGTAACATCTCATAATGTGCAGATACGCTCAACCCAAGTCTACGGTTCCTACTGCACTATCACGTGATTAGTTATGGGAATTTCGGCTCTTTTTAATGAGTCGGATCATTTGGATCAGATCAGTAAGAAGATCTAGATCCTTTGGCTCACAAACGCATAGACAGACAGGGTAGACGCTGCATTTTGTGTTCCCACTTCACACGATATGTCAGCGTGTCCACAATTCTGCGAGTGGCGAAGGCATCATATAAATTAATATAGGTAGACATGGTTTTCTGATGAAAACACAATAAGATTCCCTGACAAAAAAATACAAATATTTTATTGTATACACATGGCCTTAAGAAATAATTTCTGAAAACATTCCACATGTTCTTTTCTCTGTCACATACACTAGATGGTTACTGTGTTATCACTAGTCGCTCGGTATTAAATATATATCTACAGATCAGAACTGCCTTACACAGCTTTATCAATGTGTTGCCACTCTGTAAGAGTGTTTAGTCTTGGAGTGTGCTGCAGCCTTAGTTCGTGGAAGACAGACACAACTAAAGACGAGTATAAAATAATGGTTGTCAATTCCAAACTGTGGCCCGGGCAAACTGATCGATCAGAGATACACTGACTGCTTGCCCTGATGTTGACTGTCAGACAACACGCTCTGCTTTACCACCTTGACTGTTCCCTCAGAAGGAATTATTAAACCTCCACTGTGTTTTAATGACACCAAGTGGTAGCTTTGACCATATGATGCCGGTTCAGCATCTGTTACCAAACTAGCACGGCCCACATCACAGGACAGCTTTCTCAAAATGGGTCGAATGACAAACCCTGGTAAGGCTGAACAATTATTTTGATTATATTTGACCATTATAAAATCCCATATTGTAGTGCTTATGTTAAGCCAAAACGTTGTTTGGAGGCTTGAACATGGGTATGCATAACTATGCTATTTTACCCTGGCTTAAGTAAGGTTAAGATTTATAAACTGAGGTGGATTTCTTTAGGAGACTTCCAGAGTTAAAAGTTAACTAAAGAGCTTACAAAACTCTTAATAATTAGTGCCTACGTTTAGCCAAAACGCTGTTTGGAGGCTGACGAACACATGAATGGACAGTTTTGATTGCCTAGCCTGGTCTTAGCTAAGGTTAAGGTTTATAAAAAGGGATTTTAAAATGGCCAGATATATTCAAAGCAATTGATCAACATTACCTATGAAATGTAATCTCTCGTGATCTGGTTTGGAGCATACAGCCCCATGCAGAACATATGTGAGGCATCTTTATCCACTACTTCACAACAGTGCCTCTCGCAATATAGCAGAGCGCATTCTAAAACATAGGAAAAACAATCAACTACACAAGAAACACTGTTTTACTTTGGCAACAATTTAGTCCATGTCATGATTTCCTGTTTTGTTTTAATATTCTTTACATGGTGTAAGACTGGTGACAGAATGTGCCATGACAATATATTTTTATATTTATATCACATTTGATATTTGAGATTATTGCTCAAAAAAATAATAATTATATAAAGTTTACCAGAAAATTCAAGGTATCAGCCTTCGTTTTGTTTTGTTTATTTGTCCTGTTGACTGTTAATGTTATAGAGAACTTTTAATAAAAGTGTTGCACACCCGTGTTCCTCCGCTACGTGTGATGACATCATCAAACGACTAGTCGACTCAACGTCGACTTGAAGAAATCTGGAGTCGTTAATGCCCTAATACACGCATACATATACATATATATTAATGCTGGGCAATGATTACCATTTTAATCACGATTAATCACATGGTTCACTCGAAGGGAGACGCTCTTCTGATTCACTACAAAGAATCAGCTCTTAGCAGCAGGCTAACGGCAGAAATACACATGAGAAATAAGCTTATAAAAGGAGCATATTGATGTTTAGTACAGCTAAATACTGGATGTTTGAGTTTTAGAGCTGTACATTTTCACTAGTTTGATAAGGTTT
>JBBPCY010000032.1:4401994-4419819 GCA_037974405.1 Brachyalestes nurse | reverse complement strand
TCTATTCTCAACCTCAAAATTGTTTTTTAATGTAACTTATGTCTGTGATTGTTCAGTGATATTACAGATAGAAGGAGTAGATTGAAGGAGGTTCAGATAGAAGGATGTTGTATTGAAAATGTAAAAAAAAAAACGAACGTGAACTTCGTTCAAAATTTTAAAAAATAAACTATGAACGTGAACTAGTTTATTTGAATGAACTGTATTTTGAACTAGTTATTGTTTAGTGTGAACTGGCACAACATTGTTTATATATAACCTAGATTAACAAATGTAATCCTTGTTGGTGCTGCACACTCTAAGATTTATTTTTGGCATAAATTGTAGTGTTTTAGAGTTTCCAATTACGTTTCTATCTAGTTACTTATGCAGAATTTGTGTTGTGCATTTTGGAATTAAAAGATACACAACAATTTCAACACATGTTTTCACTGAAAAAATTGGTTATTTGCATGGAACCAGTGTGTAGAGCACTGCTTTTGTCATCATTATCGATGTACCAGGCCACATGAACTTGCAGAGAATTGTAAATTTGAGCATAGGAATAAAACTCCAGCTTCCTCCTCTTATTCTCACAGGACCTTTTCTGAGCAGCTGCTTCTGCCAACCTGTACTGATGTGTGTCTGCTCTAACGAACAAGACAGTCTCTCTCTCTGTCTCTCTCTCTCTCTCCCTGTCTCTCTCTCTCTCCCTATCCCTCTATGTCTCTCTCTCCCTCTCCATGTCTCCCTCTGTCTCTCTCTCTCTCCCTATCCCTCTCTCTCTCTGTCTCTCTGTCTCTGTCTCTGTCTCTCTCTCTCTCTCTCTCTCTCTCTC
The DNA here is from genome assembly GCA_037974405.1 of Brachyalestes nurse. Taxonomy (NCBI): domain Eukaryota; kingdom Metazoa; phylum Chordata; class Actinopteri; order Characiformes; family Alestidae; genus Brachyalestes; species Brachyalestes nurse. The sequence continues at coordinate 4,419,002 of JBBPCY010000032.1, read as the reverse complement.
TCTCCCTCTCCATAGCAACCTGATGCTCTATTAGAGTGTTCATAGGGGGAAAGTTCAACAAATAGCATCCCCGGTCTCTTTCTCGTTTCTCTTCACACTCGCATAACCGTCAGGTTGCCAATCCAGAACAAATGCCCTCCAAAACAGCTTGTTAAGCTCTAATCTCAAAATCTCCAGTGTAGCTGCATCCTTACTTTGCGGTATAGTTTTATAACCTTTCTGTGTCTCTTCCAGATCCTAAAATATGCAGCATAGCAACATAACATAGACACTCCCTTAGAGCACAGATAGAGGTATTTTGCAGGGAATCTGGAATCCTCTTTCATCATGTCTTGGATGTCAAGCCTGCTGTGGTTTTTCTGGAGGTAACAGCCTTCTGCAGACCCACCAAAGGCCAGTTTTCTAACCTCTTTGATATTAGCTTGTGCCTTTTCACCAAAGAGAATAGCTTCATCTGGAATAATCAACCATCACATTTCTCTTGAACTTCTTTTCCTGCCATGTTCTTAAAAGTAACATTACTTAACACTATAAACTGTCTCACAGCTTTTAACAGTAACCCTTGGCTCATGGATATTTCCTCTGCATGATCCATGTGCCTCTATTTTAAATTCTGCAGGACTGAAGTCTGAATCAATTTGTTATACAATAATTATAAAGTATAGTCACTGATTCGCTGAAACAGGTACAACCAGAGAAAGGGAGGGGCTTTCATGAGAGGATCATTTAAAAAAGAAGGTGGTTATACATGGAACAGGGTCATGTGAAGACCTTTGGTGTGGCAGGTGCTCAAATGAAGGCAGGGGATGTTAAAAATGTCAGGAAGATACAAAAACTGACTGGAGAGGACTAGTATTTTACTGTACTGAGACTGGGTTGCCAGAAGTAGAGGTTTGAAAGTGGTTAGGTTAAAACATCAAGGCTCATTTAATTGGATCAGCATTCTACTGCTTTTATTAGTCTAATGTTATAATAGTGTTTTCCAAGCAAAAACATTCTTACTGCCCATATCTGAATTGAGTTGTTTTCTGGCAGAGAGCAAAACTTAGGTTTGATAGTTCTATTGGACTGTGAAACAAACTGCATAACCCATCAGGATCTTCAGAGGTTCATGTTGTCCTCAGGCAGATGGATTAGAGTTCAGGTCTGCACCTGATCCTTGAACCTTGAATCTCAGACCTCCTCTCCAACATGAGAGATATTTTTTGTGTCTGATAGAACATTAAGCGGTCAGTGTCAGTCTGCTTTCATCAGTTTGTTTGACTGACATTTTTTTCCTGCAGGCGTTGTTTTGATCTCTAAACCAAGTTGTTAATCCCTCTGCAAGCACAACTCTTGCAAAATTGGGGGGAAAAAAAATGTTTACTATTGGGTCAGAGTAAACAGCTTGTGATTGTAATACCTACTTGAGGAGCTTTTCTGCAGCTTGCTTACAAAATGATTTTGCTTAAAGGCCAGATATGTGCAAGGACAATGTTCACCTTAAAAGAACTCTGATCACCCTAAATAGTTTCGCAAGCAGCAGCTCTGTAGCTGGAGCATCTTTGTGAGCTCAGCACAGACGCTGCCGCCCTGCATGTTAAGAAGCCGACATCTGAGGCAAGCCAGAACCATACTGACACCTGCAGCTCCGGCTTAATTGCTGCGATTAGTGCCTTCGTGGGGATAATTGTTGGTTTCTATAGCTGAAATTAGAGCTTTTCTGTGTAATTTGCACTGCTTTAATGAGTATGTATCGGGTTGGTAAATAAACTGGTTCTTTGCAATGGATGTAAACAGTCATGCTCTTTGCTGAGGGCTTGATAGATGCTGCCAGAGATGAGGCTGCTGATCCTTATTTTGGTCCGCAACTGCGTCTTTGTCAATGAAATATAACTGTGAATGTACTCGCTTTAAAGGAATTAAATATAGAACCTGAAAAGAAACACCAGGCAAAGCTGTACCTTCACATTCCAACTGTTGGCTTTGTGTAATCCAGGTAAGTGAGAAGTAGAAGTGTTTTACGTAATCTTAGTTAAACTACATAGTTAAAATGCATTAATTTTATGTTAGGTTAGTGGAGTAGCAGGTGTGTTTGTTGTTTGGCACACAGGAGAAATCTGTCTATACTGTGCATGCATTTACAGCAAAGATCCTCTTAATGAAGCTTCTCTGGAGCAATGCCATAGCAGAACAACTTCAGGTTCACTGAAGAAACTTACAGAACTATATATCCATGTCAAGACCACGTTGGACCCTTTATTTTAAAGGTGTGCTAACTTAAGCACAGAAGTATTGGGCACAGGGGGTTTATTTGGGTGAAAGGCAGTTTGCGTCTGTGCTACAGGCCTCAGCAGCAACGATGTGTGCCGACAAAAAACCTTTAGCTTTGCCATTAAACACCTTTCTGCGTCACTTGCTACCCGAAATAGGATTGTCAGATGTTGCACATTCGCAGCACGTTTTCTCCAAAGCGCCTTTAAAGCATGAATCATTTGCACATCAGACCCCTTTTGGAGTGCATTCCTGCACTCTGGCAGGAGGCGGAGATGGAACTGGCGCTGCAGGCAGAGTCACACTATAAAGGTCCTGACGGCACGGGTCTATACCTGGGAGCTTTTCTTTATAAATACTCGTTTAGACCCGCGAGAAAAATGGACTCTCCGAAGTGTTGGAGCGGGAAACACTCGTCTTTCAAACTACTTTTCTCACTGTGTCAGCGAAACAAAGATTATCTTTAGTCCGCAGTGCAACCTCCAAACTCCCACTGTCAGAGAAAAGGAAATCACAAAGCAGTTGCAGCACCATGGACAGCTCATTAAAGCTGCATCTGAATCTGTGTTACTCAATGTTCCTAATCTGGTAGTCGTGCAGACCAACATGTTAACCAGCTAGTGAGACCATAGGCTACAGGTCAGGTTGAAATCAAGGAAAACAGATAGAAAAGGATGTTTGGATGCTAAGTGATTTTGGCAACAATAAACTGTTCATAACTGGAAAAAGAATTCCTGTACATTATTCTTGTACACTTTTCAGCTCATTTTCATACATATGCATGTAAGTAATTTCCTCGATCTTGTGACCATGATCTTTTAATTAAAGAAAAACAAGATTGTTATGGTGAAACAGACCTGTTACCAAGTTATGTGAATGAACTGCATTGTCCATATCCATCACTTGTCACTATACCTACCATCTAAGCAACTGAAATGGTTCTTCCAGTTTGTTTCCCTTTTATAAAAGCCATGTGATTCTACAGGCACTTCATATTAGTTGTTCAATTCTGTGTCACATCAAGCAGGAGTCCCATTCTCTTCTCAAACATACCTGCCCTCAGTCAACTTTTATACTTTCACCACTGTAGTCAACATCCAACCATCACATCCAAAGTGAAGAACGTGATACTTAAATATCTGCAGTGAGCTTCTGGTTTCTACAGTTAGTCTAGAGAGGTGCTGTCAACATTCACCATCATTAGCATGATTTGGATACTCCCTAATTCCAGGCCAGTGGCTAACAGGCAAACATAAACCACTTTTCAGAGCAGTTTACAATACACATGATTTGTTGACAATATCTGCTCTTTTAGCTTTGCTTTAAATGTTATGGAGTTCTCCATTGCTGCATTAATCCCCTATGCTGCCGTATCTGCTAGTGGTTGTTAATATGCAGAAAATGAGCAGAGCATTACAGAGAAATAAATGACAGGATGAAACACATCACACAAAGACGGAGCTTTTTGTTTTTCTAAAGTGGAGCTGTATTGAACTGCAAAAACAAAAAAGTGACTCCCATACTATGCTCTCCATGGTGCTGAAAGATCAGTGATCTTTTACTCTCCCACTCTCTGAGGTTTTTTTTGTGTCTGAGTGTGTTACTAAACCAAGTGAAGTGTAGTGCTGTGACTACTGACTCTAGTAGAGAAAGGGGGGAGGGGCTGTCACCCCCCCGTTCAGGGCAGCTTTCTCTAGGCGTCTCATTCTCGGCCAAGTTGAGATCCCGGCTCAGAGCCTGGTCGCACTGCTGCGGTCTCGCGGTTGAGAGTAAGAGGCGGAGTGTGTGTGTGTGTGTGAGTCCGTGCGTGCGTGTGTGTCTGGGTGGTGGGGGTGGGAGTGGATCTTTCCTCTCGCTCCTCGCAGCCGAGCTGGGAGACGCGTCTTACCGCGTAGGGGAGTGGATGGCGGCAGAGGGTCATGAAGGTAATCACTGCCTTTGAGCGGGGTTCCGGGGGCTCTCACCACGCACGGCGCGCGCCCTGCCCATCAATAATTCATCGCGAGCAGCAGCGGCGGCGGCGGAGCGGGAGGAGGGCGCAGCGCGCAGCGGCTCCTGAGCTCGTGGCTTTAAAGAGCGCTCGCCGGCACGCCGCCATGCCCCGCTCGGCCGGCGCTTCGAGACGGGCTCACGAGGAGGACGAGGGAGGATGAAGGCGGGAGCGGCACGGGGCGAGGCAGAGGAAGAGGCAGCGGGCTATAATGAAGTGGAGCGGGCGCGGAGTGTGCGCCCTCGCGGTCTCCGGCACGCTGCTCTTCACGTGCGCCGCCAGCGCCGCGGCCGTGGGCTTCAAGTGCGTAGCGCTGGGCGCGCGCGTGCGAGCGCGCTTCCACCTGGCCACGGCCGCGGGCGCTTTCTACTCGGGCATCCTGGTGGCGCTGGGGCAGGCGCTGCTGTGCGCGGCGCTGGCGTTCTGCCGGCGGCGCGGCGCGACGTGCGGAAACTTCTTCCTGCTGGGCCTGCTGGTGTTCGTGCTCGGCGTGCTCACGGCCTTTTCGGGCGCCGTGGTGGACGGAGACGCCGTGGCGCTGGTGGAGCGCAAGCACGCGCGCTACTGTGCGGACGCAAGCGAGGGCGCGCGCATGAGTGCGGCGGAGGCGGAGGTGCGCGCGGCCTGCGACGCGCTCCGGAACTACCAGAGCGCGCTCCTCGCCTCCGCCGTGCTGAACGCGCTCGAGTGTGTGCTCGGTCTCCTCAACCTGCTGCTCCTCAAGCGCTGCCAGAGCGCGCGCTTCTACCGGCGGCAGCGGCGGCGGGAGCGCGCACGTGGCCCCCTCCCGGGCAGCGGCGGCGCGGTGGGGACCCTCATGGTGCTAAGCGGGGATGAACTGGACCTGGCCGGGGCGCCCTCTCAGGCCTTCCGCGCCTACACCAACCCTGCCCTGTGCCGCGGGGGGGCCGGAGAGGGCGGGGCCGAGGTTCAGCGCGGGGGACACCCGTCCAGCGAACTTCCGGGCTACTCTCCGAGTGACCCGGACCTCAACCACTCCTACCCCTTCTCCTACCCCCTGCCCAACGAGTACCCCCCGGCCTACGAGGACATCTTCCCCGGGGAGGCCCGGGAGCAGAGAGCGAGGGCGGAGAGCTAGGACTTGGACACGTGCACGCGCTCCTACGCGTGTGTGTGCAGTGACAATCAACACAGACCCCCCAACCAGCCGGGTCCCCCCCGGTGTTCCACTTGGAGACGAACCATCAGTCAGTGGTGATAAAAAGCTGACTGCGTTCATATATTGCACTTTTTTTTGCCTGGGATGTTGGCTAACATGTGATAAACACAATGAACTGGCGTTTCCAAACCAGACTGACGTGGTAAGAGAGACACACAGATGATAAATAATTATATAAAGCAGTGAAGAATTATATAAAGAGGTTATTTCAGTATCTGTTGTCGTTTTGAACCATCGATTGATTGACTGATTGATTGATTGACTGACTGACTGATTGTATTCATCTTATGCTCATGTGGTTTGTTGATGTCATTCCATTGTTTTCCTTCATTCTGCCTACGTTTAGCTCATGAATAAAAAGAAAAGTGAATTTCCTCTTCCTTGACACAGACGTTTAAATTAGAATTGGCCATTAGTTCTTTGGACAAGCAGTGTCAGGTCTAAAGTGCAAAGGATGCGCTTTGTTTGATACCAGACTGCAGACTAGGGCTAGGGACTATAATCTGTAGAAACCAAAGATGGAGTATGGATTTGATGGCCTGGTATGGTGCCAGAGTCCCTCAGAGATACCATATGATGGATTGGGATCATGACTGCACGTGTCACTGTGGTTGAGCTACGGTAATTCAGGTAAGCAGATTGTGGATACAACCATGCAAAGGTTCGTTAACCCAGCAGCAGCTGTGAGTGAGCGCTGATGGACCTGTGAACAGCAGAACAGATGAAAAGGTAACACACTCCATGTTTGTTACACACAAAGAGAATGTACAATTGTTATTGATTCACATTTGCCCCTTGTTACTGATACTTCAAGGCTGAATTAGTGCTTATTGGCAGTTTTGGTGAGACAAACAGCCTGCCAATTACGATATCAAAAATGGTAAGAAGAAAAACAGTTCCACAGAATGATGCTATGCTGAACGTGACCCCTGCCAAGCCCACAGAAATAATCATACTTGCCAGGTAGTCCCGTGTGCGGAAGGTATAATTATCCATACTCCATTGGCCTGCATGATTGTTAAAGGTGGGTGTGATAGCAGGCTTGCCTACTAATGTGCTGCATAGCGACATACTACCTTGTGAATTTGAATCTGAATGTGACATAGAATGCTTTGCAAATGGCTGATCTGTCTTTGAGAGGACACACACTCTTGGCTCTTGTCCTTTCGACTGTTGGGAACTATGGTGACTTCAGATGTTTACTTGCTTAGAGAAAGTCAAACGAAAACTATTGTTTCTTTGATGGTTCTCCTTTTTTCCCGGCTTTGCGTCAGACGGTTTTATGTTTACACTTTGAATAGCATTCGAGCGAAAGCCTTGCTAAAAGATGAATAAATACAGTCTATGAATGCAGCTATTTTTTGGAGGCCTAAAATGTGCCTGATTACCTAAAGTGCCTCTCAAGCCTGGAGAACTGTCAAACAATTTAATACTCCCGCAGATCTACCTAAAAGGAAATGTCAGGGAGCAGTTTATGGTTTGAAGAATGTGGGACAACATGATCAAGTGTAAGCCTCCATCATCTAGAAATGTCCCCCGTGTCACCGAGAGAGCAGTAAGAAGATGTGCTTATTTGGCATTCTTTTCTTTCATGGCACTTGCTCAAAAATGTTTCATTTGGCTAATGGAAGAGCAAGGAACTTAATGCAATTTACTTTTTTGCCTCATTCTGTTCCTATTTTCCATTATCTGTTATTTGAAATGACCGAGACGAGAACTGACAATGCTGTCTTGATTTTATTTTTAGCGCGTGCATGCCTGGGGCTTTTTTAATTTTGATAATTAAATGCTCTGTTTGGTAGTTAGTGCAAAATTTACTGCTTATCCGAAGGGAATTTGAAATGTTTCTTTGCGTTCTCTCTCTCTCTTCTTTCTCTCCTTTGTGCTGATACTAGTGGACTGATTACTGTAGAGGCTTTTGGGTGTCTGGTGTCACGTTTAATTCGCAGAGCTGTGCTATCTCTCCATAGCTTTAGAAACGTTGAAGAGATTATTTGGTTGGGCCTTACGTGCAGCGCCCTGAGCGGAATTCATCATCCTTTTAATGAACGAAACAACCTCACCAAATTGCTGGAAGCAGCTAATTAGGTGGCCTCAGATATGTCTTTCTCTCTCTGTCAAATCCTGAGACAAACCGGGCTGCTGTGTAAGCTATCATCTGTGTATCTAAAGTACAACTCACATTTTACAGCAATAAGTGGAACTGTAAGCTGGAACTTTAGTAGTATTAGGAGTATTTAAATGATGTCATGCTATTTGTCATTCAAATGACTGTTGTGTCTTTCTTGTTGGAATACACCTTTATAAAAGTCTCTATAGAACTGTGTCATTAGTCATTAAAAACAGCTGATGTAGGTGATGAATACTATAAATAATTATGAATACGGTCACCAACCATTTTTGTGAATAATATTAGCAAATGCAAAGAACTTTTTGAAAATGTACAGAACCTTATAGAACCTTCAGAGATTATATACCAATTAATTTTTTTATTGGAGCTGTGCCTTCAGTCTAAGAACTCTTTAGGAAACTTTAGAGCGCACCTGTGAATAGTGATACTGTGGTTCACGAATGGGAGGATGAAGAAATGAGAGGATAAAGAGAGGGGGGAGGAAAGGAGGAAAGAATGAGTGATGCTGAAAGGATAGAGTAGACTTTATCTGTTAGTAGGAGCTCAACAGTGACTGATTTCTCAACGCAGGAAGGGATCGGAATAAAAGAGGCAGGGGGTGGAACAAAGCAGGTTTTCACTTTTCATCTGGTAACCCATTTAACAGAGGAGCTGTCTCTAAAATCACAGCCTGGTTTTGAAGCGAAAGGATGAAAACTAGCAGCGATTTCCCAAGGCCTGATCAGGTTCCCAATCACAGGCTGCACTGAGCAGCGTTTTATTCAGTAGGGCTCCATTTATCTGGCTTCCATCAGAGGTTTAATGAAACATGTTTGTTCAATTTAACTTTATGACTTTAGTGTTTTTTCTGCAGTTCAGCCAAGTGTGGTTGGTTTAATGCTGGGCCTTATGAAGGCGACCCCAGTGATTACTTTCCCCATCCAAACCTCATAAATAAGCTCTTCCTCTGCTTCATTTACCTGCATTATCCTCTCACTAATGCTGTTTGGGCTCTCTCCAGGGGTCTTGGTCCAGTGAGAAGGGCTTTTTTTCTTTCTTTTTTGATGCTATTAGGCCTCTTTTGTGGGGAAAGCTTTTTCCGCTGGACAGAAGGTCTTTCACTCTGTAAGTTGCCTCCAATTGGGTTTTCACTCATGTATATCTCTACTTTCGCGGTGGCCTGAAAAGGAGAAATGAATGGACTAATGGAGCGTTTTGGGAGTTTTAGCCATGCACTGTGTTTGTACTTGTAGCGGTTGTGTCTGAAAATGCAGTTCTGTCAGTTAGGTCTTGCAGGTTAAACATATAGCACTAAATGTATGACACAGCTGTACGTGCAAGCAGAAGGGTGCTTTAGAATTTATCATTAGAATCATTAGCCATATTTTTGATCTTACATCAAGTGAAATGATGCCTCAGTGTTTGTTTTGTGTTCGTTTGCTTGATAAATATACTGAAAGAACTGAGGAACTGAAAATAGCCATATCAACCCCCAGAACACTGTTCCAGAGAAGAAACAATACATTTTGCTTTAAAAATGAAATAAAGCCCTGGAGATCTATCGCCCTGCTGGGCTGAATTACAGCCTCAGCTCAACAAACCTGGATCAAATATTTTGGTGCCCCAGAAGCCTTGAGCTGGATCAGAAGTATTAAATAAGAGCTGAAATAAAAGTCTACAGAGTGGTGGCTCTTCAGGAGACATTTGCTTCCTGTTTATTAGCAGTGTGAAGTCATTTCAGTGATAATATCACACCATTTAAAATGTCACTATCCACATGGTATACAACCGTATTTATGAATAAACCACACAGTAATTTATTACAGTCTGCTTCACGAAATCTGGGCTATCAAGATGCTCATCAGTGTTTGTGCTGACATTATAAATGTTGTAAAGGTCAAGGATGCACCACTATTGCATTTCTGTTTGCTATGTTTTTGCATGTGTTGCACGTTTGCATGTCTTGACAGTCTTTTCTATTGACTCTGAAAAGCGGAGTCATGCTATGTTGCTTTTGCGGTTTTCGGTTTGAAAGTGAATTTGGTATTTTCGCTCCTCTGGCGGCCGGGGATGTCTGTCATATAGATGAAGGTAAAACAATGCCATGTAATGTATTTTGAATCAGTGTTTATCTCCAATGACTGAGTTCACTTCATGCCAGTGGGCTTCCATGAAAAACTCCTAAACCTTTTAGTCGGGAGTTCATTTATTTTCTGTATTCAATCTGTCCAGCAGAAAAATTCAATACCTTTCATTTAAGGCTGAATGCATCGCTCTTTTAGCCTCTTTGGGCGGAAGGATAAAGAGCTCGGAAATTCTGGCTAAGTGAGCTGAGAGAGATAGATAGAGAGAGAGAGAGAGAGAGAGAGAGAGAGAGATCTCCCAACCCTTTACCCAACTTTGATGCCTCTGATCCAGCCAGTCAAGGGTAAATACCTGGAGCAGGTGTGAACTAGGCTAAAGGTTGAAAATAGGCTGCTGAGAAAATTAGATTTCCAGGACCAGGAGTCGTGACCACTGTGTACTCTGCAGCTTGCATGAGGTTGCATGTATGGAACTTCTGACGCTTGAGCTTTCACAGCAGAGCACAGAGTGAGTAGACTTGAACCTGATCTCTCATAGAGGGATCATACAAACGAATGCAGATGTTTAACTGCTCAGCCAGTCTACCTTCTAATTCATATACTGTGATGACTGATGCCTATTTACAGCAGTCTGGAAGCACCAGAATTACACCCTTTTTAGTACTCACACCCTCGCATCAGTAACAGAGAGTCTAGTATAAACCTGTGTTGTTGTCAATTCATTTTATAATCTAGGTTAAGGCTGCTGAATAATAATTTCACACATCAAGTGCTGTTTGTGGTACATTCTTCCGTCTCCCTAGTTCTGTTCTTTGAAGTCTTTCAAAGTGTGTGTGTGTGTGTGTGTGTGTGTGCATGCTCACTTCTCACTTGTCTTTAGTACTAAATGTCCTCATAATGATAGAAAAACATGACAGTTATGTAGCCTTTGAGTTACTGAAGTTAAAGTTAAGCTTGGATTTATGAGGAATAACATTAGTTGGCTGCTCTATGTCATTTGAAAGTCACTGAAAGCCCTCACAGATTTAGCAAAACTAACTGATTAGGGGAAGATGACGCTGAACTGTTCGGAGCTACAAGACTTTATCGCTGTAAACTCGATAAAGTCTATTTTAGCTCCAGTGTATTACTGTCATTAATCCTGACAGTAATACACTGAGCAACACTTCATCATATCAGATGATTGATCACCCTCCATCATATTCTTTCAGTGACTGTTGCTGCGTACCGCGTTAAAAGACAGCTGCCAGTGGCATTGTAGTGCTGGAGCGGCGTGCGCCCACAGCTCCCTCTCGCTCTAATGACAATGATGGGGTAATTACATCATCAGTGTGAGACAGCTGAACGGCATCTCACTTTAACTGGCTCCTCTGTGGAGGTGAAAGTAATGCATGTTTCCAGTGACATCAACTCAGTCTGTGTCTACGAGAGCAGCCCTGGCTATGCTAATGTTAAATGATTAATGATGGTTTTATTCTGCTGTATTGTGGGGGTCCGAATGCCCTCCACTGATTGATGACGGTATAGAAAAGGGCTGAATGGTGGTCTGGAGGATGTGGGTTGACATAGAGGTCAGGGCAATGTGGGATAAGCTGAGAGAGAGAGAGAGAGAGAGAGAGAGAGAGACAGAGACAGAAAGACAGAGAGAGCGAGAGAGATGGAGGGAGAGGGGGAGAGAGATAGAGAGAGCGAGAGAGAGAGGCAGAGAGAGCGACAGGGAGAGAGAGAGAGAGGCAGAGAAAGACAGAGAGAAAGAGATGGAGAGAGAGCGAGAGAGAGAGAGAGAGAGACAGAGGGAGACAGACGGATAGAGAGAGAGAGAGAGAGAGAGACAGAGGGAGACAGCAGGAAGAGGCAGAGAGAGGAAGAGGCAGAGAGAGCTCTTGGCAAAGGATTCTGTATACCAGCACTCCTCATGAACAGGTTGTTTCCATTATAATGCTGCTGAGACTGAAATGTAAAGGGTCTTTGCTCTGATAGGCTGCCTTGTCTTGTTCCACAGATTCTTCACTGATATATGTCTCTGTCATGGAACCATTGAAATGTTTTAGGAGACCAAAAGTGATCCATGATACCTTTTTTAACGCTAGCACCTTTATTTATAAGTGTGTAATGTAACGCATCAATACCACGTAATACCTACAGTACCAGTGAGAACTGTGAGTTTAAGCCAATAAGTGTTTAGGGACCTAGAATCTGAAGAGTGCAGACAGTAGGTCAGGAATAGATGGAATAAACTAACACAGGGAAATGCGCTGTCAAACGCAGAGAGAGAGAGAGAGGGAAGGAGGGGGAAATAAGGGGACTGAGAGAAAAGGAATCTCAGAAGTCTCATGGAGAGAGACGGATGACTTTGCTCTAAGGCAAAGATCCAGATGAGTAAGTTTCACAGTGCTGCAGTAGCAAAATTGAGCTGGTGTGCTGCCACTGTGTGTGTGTGTGTGTGTGTGTGTGTGTGTTTGAAGAGGTGATCAGGTTGCAGGGAAAATCCAAGAAAATGGATAACCTACAGGAAAAATAGGTAGAGGATTTTGGCATTGACAAGATAGATGAAGGAGACAAATTAGCTGTCAGAGAGATGGGAGGGAAACAAAGTAGAAACAATGATTTATTCATTTATGGTTTCGGGAGATGCATTTAATTATACTTTCATCATTTCGGAGCCAGAATTCTGTGGCTCACTCACAAGGTCCTGCCAAAAAAATGTCTCTGGGGTTCGCTAGGACCTCCTCGTCTTTTGTTCGGTGGGGGAGTGCTCAGATGATGCTCCAGGTTTAAAATACTCATCTTGAAGGAGTTTCCGAGTTTCCTCACCTTGTTTTTTGACTCTCCTTTACTTTACTGTCTTTATGTCTCACTTGTAGCTCTTTGGAATTGGCTTGAAACCGTGATGCAGGTGTGAAGCTTGCTGCATTTTTTCAGGTTGGGTTTTATTATGATTTGAACTTGGAGTTGGTTATTGATATTGTTGTGTAATTATCCTGGTCTGACAATGAACCACTAGAAAAAAAAGGAAATGATGAAAACAGTCAATATAAAATAAAACTGGAGTTTAGGTATAATTCAGATCATGGAATTCATTTTGTATTTTTGACATGGTAGGCTATGTAATAAAAACCAAATACTAAACAGATAGCAATCACTCTAGACTACTGATGAAGTAAAGGAGAACTGGAGATGCTCTTTGACTGAATGAACCAATAGATCAGTGGTTCTCCATCCAGTCCTCAGGGTCCTCCATGACTACATAGATGTGTTCCATGTCTAGGTCCCCAGGATGCCCAGAATTATATCAGATTTTACTCTCCCAAGTAAAAACTGCCTTTACCATTTTTATTCCATGTAACGCTTACACTAAATGTGGTCAAGATCTATCACTGGTCATCTCTGAATGCGGTTTGAGTGATCCATTTGCAATCCAAACACAATGCGTTGTATATTTTTTCCATGGGGTCAAGTGAGCTGAACATGATCCGATCCCTGAAATAACACATTATTGGAAAGTGTAAATGTGGGAAAAGTGGACTGTCAAGGGGGCTTGAAGGACAGGTTTAAGAAACCATTGGGATAGATGAGAGAAGGTTAGAGCTGCAGGGTCAGGGTCGCTGAACTATCTGCCCTTTCAGGCCACTCAGTAACTGTGAACCTAAAAGAGGAAATGAGGAGGAGCATGCTCCTCTGAGCTGAACGGAAATAAATTAGTTTGACAAAATTAAACAAGATAAAGGGAAATGAAATGCTGATGGGGGAGTTTGATATTGTGACAAACCTGAAAGGACTTTAATGAGCTGGGAGAGGATGAAGAAAGAGGCCAGGAGAAGTGAAGGTGTGATGGGTGAGAGAGAGAGAGAGATGCTTAATTGATCAATTTTACAGCGACAAGTCTTCATAATCACCCCTGTTAAAGTCGTTAGTAATGCTGACAGTGGAAAAATCAATTGTCGCGGCAGGGCTGAGTAGATTTCTTTTTCCGTGGCCGATCAGACGATTAGCCGGTGTAATAAAATATTCCAAAGTCTTTGTGGATGTCACAGATTCTTATCTGGGGGGGGGGGGTTCAAAGATATTGAAGGATTTCCGAAATCAACATCAAGATGTTCAAATAAACAGCGATGCTTCTCTGAAAATACAGCAGTTGTTTCAATGTAAAGATGATCATGTTTTGGACATTGGTAGTTGGATGGAAGTGATAGTTACCACACCATTTTGCTCACTAGCTACATTTTTGTATTGTTTTGACAGGCTCTTCTACACTTTAGTAACATCTTTAAGCGATTACGTGACATAAGAGGATTCACCATAATTACTGTAGATCCTCTTGTACAAAAGCAACCTGATCATGGCCCAGTTGTCCACCCTTTTAAGGATGAGCTCTAAACCCCAATGGCTGAATTGCAATCATGACTAAGTGCTTTCAAAGTGCACTGCTGCCTCACCGTCCAATTCTCGTCTCTCACTCCTATGGGTATAAACACAGCCTTTCTCAAGCTCACAAAACTATGTTCATGACAATGATGGAAGGCAAGAATTGATCTCTACTAAAAGCTGCTCATTAGGTACAGATCCATTTGTCCGTGTTTAGGGGGCAGGTAAACGATGCTTCTGGAAAAACTCCAGACGTTAAACACAGAGCATGGGTCTCCTTCAGACAGAAGATGGATCGTTACTCCACCCTGGTCTTCCAGACCATTAGAGACAAGATTGTGCTTTTCTCAGTAAGAGCTTCTGCTGTATTCAGTGGATTCCCTGGTCAACACTGTAATGTTGAAAACACATGCAACAATGAGGTGAACACTGGAAGGTGGGCTATTTCTTACAGCTATATAATACTATGAGGACCTTTTTTCTTGTGTGATGGCCTCTGTTAACGGTTTTAAATAAGTTACCAGTCAACATGCTGATGTTTCTCTAAAAATATAGATACCACAGAAAACACAATTTTTATGGGCAGTTTGAGAGATGTAAATCCTACACTCTAAAAAATAAAGATGTCAAGGGCTCTTAGCCATATAAGAGCCACAAAAAAACTATCATTAGACAGTTGTGTAAATCTGAAGTAGGTTTAAGAACTTCCACATAGTGTAAAGGTCCCTAGCAATTACATTTGAAAACCTTTTGTTTGAGCCAAGGGCCATTGACAGTCCATGTGGATGTTGGGAAACTGTTTTGCCAAAAGCGATCAAATTTGAAATTTGATTTGGCCTCTAGGATATGCATGACCCCAGCTCAGTACAACTGGAGTTGCATCAAACTAAGTCATAATCTTGTGAAATAATGTCATTTTTTTATGGTGCATTGCAAACTTCAACAAACACACTTTAATATCTCAAGAACCGCTAATGCAAAAAATGTTTCATCTGGAATGCTTACACTTGACCAAATTTACTCAGAACTCCTACAGTTATATTTGACTCAACAAAATGGCAATCAATGACCAGTCAAAATTCAAGCCAAGAACCATTCACCTTTACTTTCAAGTTTATATTCAAAACAGTCCATGTGGATGTTGGAAAATGCCTCTTGACACAGTTGTTACAGAAGAAATAACTCTCATGAAGTCAAAATGGTCTAGAAAAGTTGTGATATAGCTGAAAACTTGTTAATCAATTAAAAAACCCAGTGACCCAGACTGTGGCCAGAAACGGCTCGCTCACTCATCTCATTACGTTTGGACTGCTGTGTGACTGCTGCTAGTGTCCAAGCCCCTTCAACTGAGCGTGGAAACTGGACTGGCTGAAAGTAGCCTTTTCATGAACTCCTTAGAGTAGGAGCTGAGTGTGTTTATACTGGGTATGTAGTGTAGAAGTAGTATAGGCTGTTGAATTTGTTGATTCTGTTCATAGTCATATCATTATGGCTCATTACATTACAATGTACAGGATATATACACTTGTGTGTGACACTTGTATCCAAAGGCATGGTGCACTGACTTTTAACCCTACAAAGCAGTTAATCAATTAAACCTAAGAATGATTTATAAACTTAAATATTGAATCATAATTCACTGAAGTCTTAATCAATGCATAAATAATAGTCCAGTGTCTGAAATGCCTGTGAATGTAGAATGTAAAACACATGTACATGTAAATTACTATGTAACTGAGTATCTAATGACAATTACAATTCGATCTTACAGCCAGGTTTTAGCTTTTAGGAGTTAAATCTGAAGACAGGTAACATTCTCTAAACTAAAAAGATGGAGTCTAGTTGCTAGAGCCACTGGCTGTAACTGCAGTGTGTGTACTGGTGATTTGTGTGACATACTCCAGCAGATGTAGACCTGAGGGCATTGTGACGGCCGAACCCAGAGGAACGCCAAGCCACCTGAATCAGTGTCACTCCGCTGGACTGACAAGAAGAGTTTCAGCACAATGAAGAGTTCTGTCCTTTCAGCTACCAAGCAGCAGGACTAGTAAACACAGCACCCGCTGTCAGAGGAACATCTTATAGGCTACACCTAAAATGGACCTTTTTGAGTAGATTTCCTTTCAGAACTGTTCAAGCTCTGGGTTTCTTAACCATCCTTGACCACAAAAGGCCCCAAAAAAAGGCACTTCAGGGGATTTGTGTTCTACAGTTGCTTATTAAGTTTAAAAGGATTACCATTCTGAAAAGCTTGTTCAACCTACTACCATAGTTTTGAAACCAATTTGTGAATTGAGCATTGGTGGGTCAGTTGGAAGTCAATGTGAATAGGTCGTTCTGTAGATTTCTTTACATTTCTGACTTAAACAACGTAATCGGCAGCGTCTGTGTTGATGATAGATAGGAGCACAGGTGCTTTAATCTGTTAATGGGTCCTGAAGTTAGTTCAGTGGGCCTAATTACATCCAGTAATCAGTATAACACAACATGACACAACTTGTATTGAGTCACTTCCCATTTGGTATAGCTGTGCGTGTGCTTTTGCCAGTCTGTTGAAATGCTGTTGCGCTTCTCCATCCATTCATCTTCTACCCCTTTGTCCCACACGCGGGGTTGGGGGCTACCCCTTTGTCCCACACGCGGGGTTGGGGGCTTCTCCATCTATAGGAGTTAATTTAGTAAAACTACCTGTAACCTGTAGTCTATAGTTTTATCATATACACTACCAGTCAAATGTTTAGACACACTTTCTCGTTTTTTCTTTATTTTAATTATTTTCTACATTGTAGATTAATGTTGAAAACAAACAAACAAGAAAAACATATGTTGTAATAAGGTAATGATGGGCTGTTTTTTTTTTAGTTAAGCAGTTCTTGCCATAATGTGGAGTAGAACTGTAGTGGAAGAGGATTACTACTGGAGAAAAAATCCCACATTAAGAAATAATTGTTTTACATCAAATCATGTGTGCCACAATTATTAGCACCCCTGATGTTAATACTTTGTACAACCCCCTTTTGCCAACA
>JBBPCY010000032.1:4368434-4379012 GCA_037974405.1 Brachyalestes nurse | reverse complement strand
AGTGAGAGAGAGAGAGAGAGAGAAAGAGTGAGAGAGAGAGAAAGAGTGAGAGAGAGAGGGAGAGAGAGAGAGAGAGAGAGAGAGAGTGAGAGAGAGAGAGAGAGAGAGAAAGACAGAGAAAGAGAGAGAGCGAGAGAGCGAGAGAGAGAGAGGGAGAGAGAGAGAGAGAGAGAGAGAGAGTGAGAGAGAGAGAGGGAGAGAGACAGACAGAGACAGAGAGAGAGTGAGAGAGCGAGAGAGAGAGAGAGAAAGTGAGAGTGAGAGAGAGACTACTGGAAATTTGTAAAACTCTTGGAAATTTATGCTGTGATTTGTGATAGCAGGAAAACCTCAAAAAGCATATAAAGTAAATGGGTTTTGCACCAGAGATTTTATAGACCAGCACAGTGTCTGGTAAAAAAAAAAACCCAACAACAACAGGATCAACACACACAAACACAAAATGCAACATTAGATGCACTGTGCATTACAGCTTGCTGCGTAGGGGATTGCGTAACCTCTGACTGGTCAGAGTGTCCATGCTGACCCCGGCTCACCACCGAAAGTGGCTACAGAAGGCCTGTGGGCATCAGAACAGGACCACAGGGAAATGGAAGAAGGTAGCTTTGTCAGGTGAATCACATTTTCTTTTACATCATGTGGATGGCTGAGTATGTGTGCATCGCTTAGCTGGGGAAGAGATGGCACCACTGTGCACTGTGGAAAACAGCCAAGCTAGTACAGGTTGTGCTCTGGGCGATGTTGTTCTTTGAAACCTTGGGTCCAGGCAACCATTTGGATGTTACTCTGACACATACCACCAACCTAAACATTGCTGCAGTGCAAAAAGTCTTAGGCACCTAAACAAATTGTTTATCTGTTTATGTATTCAGCTGCACTAAAGCCTGGGTTCCTGGCATTTTGCACTTGAATACTAACTAAGACCTGAGGGTAACAGCCAATAGAGATCACTATCTGCAAAAACACCTGTAACATGAAGATGATTGCTGATAATGATGATAACAATCCTTCTATGTTTTCTTCTCCCCCTCCATATAATTATCATAATTAGCTGAATAAAAGAAAACAACTGAGCTAAATATTCTTCAAGACGACTAAACCCTTTAAAGCCTTTTAGGGTGAACTGTGATCAGTTTTCACCAGATTTTAGTCTTCCTGGACAGAATGGCAATGATAGAGGATTTTACAATACAGACATATACAAAGCTGCTGTCATTACAGAAAAACATAAATGGATTCAAATGTCTCAAAATTACTTTGAATAAAATCTTATTTATAAGCATGCATTCAAGCTAAGATTATTTTTAATACAGAAACTGCCCTTAAGGCCAATTATTTACAGGAGACCTAAAATGATTTTAGAGTATAAAAATGGTGAGTTCGCACCAGTGAATGCAAGAATGGGGTGCAATATCTCCCTTTCTCAAAGAGAAAACAAGAACAAAGGCACTGTTGTCCTTCAGACTGGTTGTGAAACAAGGAGACTTTACTTCTTTAGAAGTGAGACTGACATTATAGCTTCTGTGGACTTTTTCCTAGTAGGAGGCCTCAGCTTCTCTCTCACTCAATGTCACTTCAAAAGAATCCTAAATGAAAGTATGTCTCTAAAAATGTCTCTAAAAGTGGGTTCAGCAACATGTAACTTGTCTAATACACACGTTTTAAGGTGAAAAAGGTATGATGAGAAGGTGAGAAAAGGTATAGGAAAGCACTTCTGCTATTAAAAAAGGGCAATTCAAAATTGCATATTTCTCAGTCAAGTAAATGTATGAGAAATTCTGCCAAAGGTGCCTTTCAATTTATACCACAAGTGCATATGAATAAGAAGACATTTATCTTGTTTATAACAGAACATTACTGTGGTGCAGGCTTGTGTTAGGAAAAGAAAAACTATTGGTTATATTTTTATCATGTTTTTGTTATTATTTAACATCAAAAGAAACCGGAAAATTGTGTTGTCTTGAAATAGAGATATAGAATGTAGACTGAATGTAAAAAAGAACATAATCCACATACACAACTATGTAATTACATAATTACAACTTAATACTAAAGCAAAGTGTGAAAGTATGGATTTCTAACTTTAGACTTCTAAGGATTAAGAACATACAATGACCTATCAAACAATGCATTCACAAAAACCTCTTTTTATTTGGATGGTCCACTGTAGATGCTTAGCTTGTTTTTAACTAACTAAAATTCTATTAAATGTACATTTAATATAAAAGATTTTATTAAACCTAAACATATCCCTAACTGTCATCTTAACTTGAATTTAAAAGTTACATCTAGTCCTAATCCTAAATTCAAATCCAATGCTGTTGATAATCCACCAGATGGTTTGTGAACAACTAAAGTATGTGTAGATCTATATCGGACCATCAAGATAAAGCAAATTTGTTTATTTTTGTGTATAGAAATCACTTTCATTTGCATGTGCAGCTACTGTACTTTTGTTTTTGGAGGTCACAGTCCATACTTTTCCTGAAGACTGCTGCAGTATCTGGGGAGCAATAACAAAAACATAAGTAACGCTGGCTCAGAGAATGACGCATTCTTCTGCAATCTGCAGCTTACAGTGCATGACAGTGTGGCACAGCACCCCCTTTTAGGGGAAAATAAATCACATCTCCCTCTTGTTCACCCACTTCATCAGTCGTGCCGCAACTTCACGCAGAGCCCCGTTTCAAGCAGAACAAGGCGCCAGCGTGTGGTGAGCTCTCCTTTTCAGCCTCCGAGGAATTCTCCGGGTCCTCCCTCACTGTGTCCCGGACCAAAGATTGTCCCTTAATCCCTTGTGATTATGTGCGGTGGAGTCATAATGATAGTGCGCTCTTTAGATCCTGCCTAGTCTCAGAAATCTCCTCTCTGTTTGACTGCTCCACTGAGTCAAAGCCCACCGGGACAGAAAGAGAGAAAGAGGTTATCAGTCTTTGGAGAGTGTGAGAGTGAACTCATTCAATTATTACTGCCCGTTTGACAAGGGACAAGGTACGTGAGCGCACACACACACACACACTTCAGCAGTGGAGGTACAGCAGTCTGGTCATCTCCACTTACTTAGAATAAAACCTCTGCCAAGGCTGCCTTTCACTGATGACTAAACCTCTGTGAGCTGGCATTGGCCGTTCCGTTGACTGAAAAATGTAATTAGTGTACCCTTCACGCACACATGCACACACACTGCAAGTTTCCAATGACTCATGCAATAATATGAATAACCCTACACCTACACTTGACCTTAACTCTAACCCTGATCCCAGTAACCATAAGGGTCTTCTAGTTTTCCCTAAAATTGAATTTGAGGTGAAAACAGCACATTTCTTGGTGAATACTTGTTGCACAGATTTTCCAGTATTCCTATCATTATGAGGACCTTTGGTCCCCTCAAAGAGATAAAGACAAAACCCTACATGCACACACATGCACTCACTTGCACCAGTAAGACTTGAGAGCAGAGTGTGTGTATGTGTTACTGTTTTAACTCTAAATACAAAAACCATAATGGCATCTTTGGTACTGCATAAATCCAAATATAGCCTAGTGTCTTTATAACCTGGACACAGTGTAATCTAGCACACTGAACATAAGCTCATTAAATAGGGTTTTCGCTTAGATGTCAAAACAGAAGTATTTCCAGCAGCCCTCATTATGTCAACAAACCACTGATAACGAAGAGCATAAAAAACATTTCGCTTGGCTGTTCTGTGTCTGAATCTAGAGAATAAAAGAGCGTTACTGAGTGTTCGCTTGTAGTGAGGATGTTTCAGAGTTTAGTGGAAAATCGAAACGTAAATTCGCGTCTAACAACTAACATCTAGCCAGAGCTTTAATCAGTCAATTTGGCAGCCAAACCTTTAATCAGACTATTTTGGCAGTGGACACACACACACACTTAACACACAAACACACACACATAGAGAGAGAAAGCTGTTACTATCTTAAGAAGGAACCCTGCCCCACCAGATTTATTCCTCTATGGTTATAGAGTCAACACTAAATACATTACATGTCCAAAAAGCTGTAGACGCCTCCTCACCAGATGTTTCTACCCAAATCAAGAGTCCTAATAAACAATTTATCCTCCCTTTGCTGCAGTTAGAGCCTCTACTGCTCTGGAAAGGCTTCACACTAGATGGAATTGGAACATTACTGTGAGTATCAGATTGCATTCAACCACAAGGATATCAAATATCAGTCTAGCTCATCCCAAAGGTACTGAATGGAGCTCCGTCAGTCCAGAGAATATAGCTCTGCAGCTCCACCACCCAGTGCTAGGAGTGTTTATACCCCTCCAAATGATGCTCAGCAGTGGATAAGGTGACTTTAAGTTTATATTTTTGGGGTTCGTCTCCTTTTTTCTCTTTTTTTTACTTGTAAAAAGAATCAGTGGTGAATGAACAAAAGGATTTGAATAAGATCTTATTACTGGTTAAGAATATTTTTCCAAGTCCCGTAAAGTTATGTTTTTGGAGACACAAAGCTTTGTTCTAACAGTGATGATATGAGGCTGCTCCAGAGTGTTCCATTACACTAGCAGTGACTTTCTATGGGCATTGCAGAAGCTGCATGTGCGCAATTAAATACCTGTGTCAGCAAAGGGTGCACCTTAAAGTAGCTGAATTGACTATTTACAAGAGGTGTCTTTGAATGCACTGGACACAGAAAGTGGTCATAAATATTATGCTTCTTTGCTGCTAAACATGGGCTGTAGCCTGTAGGAGCCCATTGGATAGAAGGGTGCCTCGTTTTTATGGTCAACTAAATAATTGCATAACAAATAATTATTAGTCATGGATAATCATGTTCAAACTTAATAAATCCATACATAATTCTGTTTAATAAATCCATACATAATGCGATGGATCGATAAAAAAGAATAATTGAACAATGATGACTGTGAGCAACACCATGGCCAAACAGATTTGAGGAAATGAGTTTATTACAGGATTAGGCTGACCTTTTCTAAAATGGCTCTGCTTACTGTTTTAAAGATAAAATACACCATTATCAAAACAAGATTACTGCCTGTGTGTGGGTAAGAGAGAGTGAAAGAGAGAGAGAGAGAGAGAGAAAACAGAGCAGAGCGTGAAGAAGGCCCTGGATTTGACTGAGTGCCCTCACACAGTTACAGGGTTTGCCACAGGTGCAATGAGGCGGTGTGAGCAATCTGAGCCAGTGTCACCTGGAGACCTGGAGGCCACAGCGAGGGCAGGAAAAAAACCCCACAATAAACCACCTCTGAGAAAAATCACAAAGTTCTTTCTTCCCCTCAGAGGTCCGATTGGTGGTCTCTCCTGAGGGGAGGGAGTTCTTTACAGACAAGCAGAGGCCTGCTGGGGGAGTGCATGATGGGCTCGGTGTAATAGAGTGTCAGGGCACTAAATGCTTCCGTTTTGCATGAGAATGATCACCTGTCACACAGCCCCCGCTAAAAAGGTTAGAGCCATCTCTCCTTATCGAGAGGACTGAGGCAGTTGACTGGCAGAATACGCAGAATGATTCTAATGTTGCTCTTTGTCAGCCTGACATTCTACTCACCCGCGCACACACACACTCACACTCAAACACACACACACACACACACACACACAAACCCAAACCCGCACGCACGCACGCGCGCAAGCACGACACACTCTTGGCGCACACACACAGCAAATACTGCACCTGCTGCACTCGACGGTGTGTTTTTGTTCACAGAGGACAGCTCTCGCAACAAAGGAGAATGCGTTATCTAACTGTATTCACATTTCTCTCTCTATTCCACCAATGTTATTCTCTCTGGAAGCTCAGTCTTATCAGCAAATGACTGTTCACTCCTCCAAATATGCCCCGGCTCATGACTTATGCATGCCTACTCGGGGTTATGATGCGAATAAATCTGAACGTTGTCAGGCACCGAGGCGAGTCATAAATTAAATATGAACTTACCAATGGCAGGAGTCATTTGTTTATCACGAAGGTCTGTGGAAGGATGCTCAAACTTTGGTAATGTGTGTGTGTGTGTGTGTGTGTGTTCACCATAACCGGTTCTTATGTTCAAACAAAACATATGCAAAATTCCTTGCAAGAATCTCTGTTTTTAAAGCTCCCTGTAGACTGTTAGGGTCAGGGCATTTAGGGTCGCCTTCCCAGTCAGTGATTAAACCAAGCTCTGAACTCATTATTTCACTATACAGTCTACTGTGCTGGCAGAGACTGGGCTTAAACTCTGTCCAGGAAACCGACTCTAGCAGTGTCAGATGAATTTTGGTTTAAAATAAAAGAAATAAGAGGAGCACAATATATTGACATTTGCTCACACACAAGAACTGATTTGCTGATAAATCTGAAAAAATGTACTTTTATTGGTCAGATTTGATCATCTTTTGATTGTTCTTATTAATCAATAATTATAATATACAATAATGATAAATCAATTACGTAGCACAATATTTTGGTTTGTGCACACACTGATGCATATGTAGTTACCAGTGCTAGCCAATTCTGTTCTCTTCAGCAAATTATAGAATAGTGGAAAACACCATGACCTCACACACGAATCCTTGGAAGTTTGATTTCTCTGGGCTAGACTCCTAATGTAGCACCTTAAAAAAAAAGTTTTAATCTTTAAAGCTTTATGTTAACTATATTTGTGTTAGCATAGCCTATAACCTCTTAACGGTCCATATGTGGTTCCACACTTTTCTCTCACAATTATGTAATTTACACATACCTTGGTTACCAATTAGTTACTGAATAATACCTCTATGTTCAAAGGTTTAGATCGCATAAAATATCTATTTATAAGTTAAGCTTTTTTCCTCCAGCTACTTTTAAAAGCACATAATGAAATAATGGAGCCTTACAGGTGGCTTAAACAGCTTATATAAAGAATGGCATTACTGCCAAAACAGAGCCCTCTCAGATGTTTGTTATAGCGCTTTTCATTCGAATAAACCTGTGAGTCTTTAATATATTGATGCAAATTAATCAAGTTAAACAAAAACAGTGACGTAATCCGCATTTTGGTGTAAGTCGAAACACACCGACATCATAACACAGTTGTAAAATCATAAAAACACAACTTAAGCACAGAAAAAGGAAACGGAAAGCTCCCTCACTCATACGTTACTGCGTATTCTTCCACCGTGTGTAACCAAACTAGTCCGTAAGTACAGCATTAACGATGCAAGCCGAGTGGGTGTGGGAGTGAGCGTCATAAACTCGAAACGTCGTATGTTGAGACTGTTGTAACCCGAGGACCCCCTGTAATCATTTTTATATGCAAGAATCTTTGAAAGCTAGACCCACACTGTCTGGGGTAGTGTACCGGATTAAACATTGTAAGTATCCACTGTGAAACAGCCTAATCTGTCATGAACCCCATTTGCACCATCCTTATATTCTAAAGATG
The DNA here is from genome assembly GCA_037974405.1 of Brachyalestes nurse. Taxonomy (NCBI): domain Eukaryota; kingdom Metazoa; phylum Chordata; class Actinopteri; order Characiformes; family Alestidae; genus Brachyalestes; species Brachyalestes nurse. Next base: position 4,371,616 of record JBBPCY010000032.1, on the reverse strand, counting down.
ACTACAGACGCACTAGTGGTGCTGAATAGACAGTTCTAAACTGGTGTTTCCTGCTTGAATTCAGCTCCAAAGCACCTGCTTGTCTTCCAGGTCACACCAGCTTATTTGCTATAGTAACTACAGCTTGCACTGATTACAAATGATCATTAGCATACAACATATTAACCCCTAACTGCTGCTCAGGGCTTACTGCTTAGTGTGAAACATCAATACACTGCGGCAGAAACATTCTAGCTCACTTCACCTCGATACGCTGACGCGACTGCAGGTGTTCTGATTAATTACATCAGGGAAGAATCACACCCAGTCGAGGTACATTAGGGAGCCAAAATGTCCATTTATTATGTTGAGAGATTGAAAGAGTAACAGGAATGGTAAGTGCTTTTGTTTATGGATTCATCTTGCACATTGTAGTTAATTGATTTCCGGGCTCATCTGTAATGTCTGTCTTACTATGAAAACGGCTGAAAAGAAAAAGATGACTCTTTTACGTGATATGCTATGTCATCTATCTTTTACACCAAAGTCTGTGATTTCATGAAACTGCCATTGTGCTTTTACTTGGACAGTCAGAAGACAAAACAATGAGAGGTAAGCAAGTAGCGCATTATCTCTTTAATTAATTTAGACAGATATCACTAAGCCCACATTTCTCCCACCCACCAGAGATTATTTGAGTGGTGGGCCATTCTTAGAACAGCAGTGGCACCAACATGGCAGTAGCATTGTAGAGTGTTGAGTCATGATGAGTGTACTGACTTATTCACATGTCTTAAAGCTTCTTGTTTGAAGTTTACAGCTCCTTTTCCATTCACAATGTGTTTTTGTCTGGTGCAACCTAAGAAGAAGCAATTGTGCCATGCATTTTGTCATTGTTAGTCCTGAGATGATCCATTTTCACTGGGTGGGTTATATAATGTTCCTGATAATTTGTGCAGCAATAGAGGGGCCACAGTCGGTAACTACACACATATAAAACTCATCAGTGTGTGGTGGGTGTTTCTCATTCACTGGAAAATGAGAATAGTTAGCAATTGCATGTTTCTAATAAACTGAGAACCCTAAGAGTGCAAATCTAGGCTTGCACTATGTTTGTTGTCTTCCACATTCTCATAACAACAGTTATATGGATAACTGAGAGCTACCACTGGGTTAGTAATAGCACTCTAGGTTGCTTGGTGAATTTGGAGCATGGAGTGCTGTCAGCATTAACGTGATTGGGTAAAATAGACAGGGATTTCATTCCACATTAGTGAGGTGAGAGCCAGTAGGCAGTAAACCACTCGCACTGAGAGGGGCTGCTGCTGTGGTTTCTGCTCCATTAGCCCCTGTGCTCCTAGAGTAGCAATTACAGTGCGATGTTGGCAAAACTGAGCCAGTACATCCAGACACCCGCAGAGACAGACTGGATCTATGTTCGCGAGAGGACGTCCTTCACAACCTCAGCACCAGCTGAAGTCTGGTGGGCTGCAGTTTCCAACTGCCAAACTGATTTTCCCTGCTAGTATGAAATCTCATGTGACACTGCCATATGCTGGTGAACCCTTTTTCAGTCCTTCTTCAGCCTAAAAAGCGAAATTGCCATCACTAACCCGCCCAAACGAGAGGTTCCATCTAAACCAGGATATATTAGCAATCTGACAGGTAGTCTAATATTTCATGCACAGTGTTACAACAGAATGCATCCACTGATGGAATAAATGACTAGATTCCCAAACGCTGAAGCTTTACAGCTTTACAGTTTCTAGAGATTGATCTGAGAAGGCGTGATAGAATGGGGGGGGGGCATTCCTGGCTTATGTGCACCGACCCCTGAGGCATCTCATTGAAGAGAGCGGAGTTCCACTCTAGTAATGAAGAAGTTGGCTGCAGGCTGAGCACAGAGTGTGACACTTTCTTAAACAAAGTGGCCTTATGGAGATTAGCAATGCTCCCATTAACGATGGTTAAACAGGGTTGTACCAGAGAACGGTGGATTTCCTTCTGTGTGTCAAGACCTTCCAGATTATGCAGGAAAGAACTGAGGGATGCATGCTCCTCACACAAATGTGTTTTTCAGTATCTCCTATTGCAACATTCAACAAGTATATCTTATGTTTAGGCACGTCAATGAAAAGAAGGCATTATTAGAGAGCTAAAGAGTAGAGCTGGCATTGATCTGACACAGTGGATCAGATGTAGGAAGAATTATTACAAGAAAACTAGAATTTTTAAAAGTCATAACAACCGTAAAGGTAACAAACCTATTACACCGACCCAAACTGACTCCAGTGCCCTGCAAACATTTTGTTAAACCATGAATAATGCAGACTCATGTTAAAAATGTCTTTATGTCTTGATCTGATCTTAATGACTACTATAATACTGTTTTTTTTATTAAATTGTTATAATTTTGTATATTCCAATGTTATATTCCACATCTTTATAGTTCCCTTAAGAAGGAAGTGGATCTTTCTTTAAAACTGAAAGCATTCAGTTCATTGAAAGATACATTCAAAAGTGGTTCTTCCATGGCATCACTCAAATTAAAGCTGTTAGCCATGAGAGGTCGAGCGCCAAAGGGATATTAACATGAGTTAGTGCGTGCTTATTAAAAATGACCATAAACAATTCTCCCATCAAGAAATACTGCCATTCGTTTACAGTATGTTTTTGCTTCCAAGCAATCATGGACCGCTGAATGCCCCTTTAGATGCCCATGATGGTGTACTGCCATTTTATAAACTAACGTTTCTAACATTTTTGCCATTTAATAATGATAATATCACAATATATCACATAGCATTGTTTAATGGTAGAACATTCATTTTACAAGTAGTTTTTTGTTCACCAAATTACTACCATGTTGACAATACTAGCACCAAATTTAACACAGCTCCCTATTCTATGCAGTGCACTACATAGAAATAAAATAAGACTGGCTCTGGCACACAAAGAAAGTATAATATGTCTAACAAAGAGCCATTTGGGATTCGGCTACTTGTGCACAAATGTATACTGCACAATTAGCCTGTACACTTCCTCATTTCTCAAATAAACCCAGCCACCATTATCATCGCTATTTCTAGCACTATTCAGACCCAGATCACCCTGCTGCCTCTCCTGCGTCTCCCAGCTCTCTCACACACACCACGGACGCGTGTAGTGCTGAGACTCCACCCCTCTGGAGGTCTGGATGGAGA
>JBBPCY010000032.1:4346216-4356800 GCA_037974405.1 Brachyalestes nurse | reverse complement strand
AATAAACTAACAGCCGTTGTCTTTTTTAAACTTTATCAAACTAGTGAACATGTACAGCTCTAAAACTCAAACATCCAATATTTAGCAGTACTAAACATCAGTATCCTCCTTTTATAAGCTTATTTACCCTGTGTATTTCTGCTGAGGCGTCCGGACTTGAACACCGTGTTCACCTGCTACTAAGAGCCGATTCGTTGTCATGAATCAGAAGAGCCGACTCCCTTCAAGAGCCGACCCCCTCTTTTTATCAACACACAAAGCGTTCATATTTGCCAAGTTGGGCTAAAATATGAAGCTACAGATGATGATAAACTAAGAGCCGTTTGGGAGCCGAAAGATCAGCTCTTCTTTGGGAGCCGTGCCACAAGAGCCGGCTCTCTAAAAAGATCAGAACTTCCCAACGTGAACTTCAGAGATTTTATGGAGTTCATGCCTTGATGTGTCCAAGCTGTTTTGGTGGCACGAGAAAAACTGGCAGGTGGTTTTAGACAGGTGGTTTTAATGTTATGGCTGATTGGTGTATCTACACTTGCATGAAACCATGTGCAATCAATCAAAGCAAAGCTTTGTCTTGACTAAAAAATATAACCAAAACTCTCCAAATACACATACCAAGGACACTAGCAGAAGCCACACCGTTAACTAACAAAAACTTTCATTTGCCATACCCTTTAATATGTCATACCACCAAGTAAAAAGATTTATGAGTGAATGTGTTCCTTGTTTTCTTTTTTGATATTTAATTCAGCCCAAATGATAAATGCACTGAAAGGTAGCACAACCAACATAGATTGGATGTAGATTTTTTGTCATTCGTACTTGTATGAATAGATCAACTGGGACTTTTTCTCATTTATTTCACAAGGGTCACATTTAGTGGCTTACAAAATGTTTTAGAAACTTACAAAAACCTTCCTTACAAAAAACACTTTTGTTTTAGAAACATTTACTTGTGTCTACACTCACTAGTCACTGTTGAATACAACAGTGAGTGCAATAGTCATATGCAAAAAATTTTGTTTTGACAAAATGAGCAATGACTACACATTCTCAACAGAGAACACATTTAAAGCACAGTTATTATTTATAGGGTGAAACTTAGGAGAAATACAGAGCATGGAATGTGGCCAGAGCAAAAGTTATGGCACATTTCACATTTTTATTTTTGCAACATTTTCCTCTAAAGGATGTGTTCTTATTTTCACTTAGAAAAACAATCAAAACATGTAACGTGACCTTCGGCATACAACTACAGTTCTCCCACATATGCGCATAGACATTAGCCCATCTGTTTTCACGCATTACTTGTTAGCCACCTTCTACCCTGTTCATTTTTGGTCCAATTTCTGACCCCAGGACCACTGTCTAGCAGGTTTTATTTGATTGATGGACCATTCTCAACACAGTGGTTGCACTAGTCTCATGGCAGTGTATTTGGCACTGGTATCAGGCACAGTAGGGTTACTGAGGTTCTACACGTCAGTCTGACTTCTAGGTTAAAAGTGGGCCATCAGCCAAAAATATCCAGCCAAGAGCGGTGGCCTGATAAAGACATAGAAAACATGTAATACCAAACTACAGCTCTGCTACTGCTAGATAGGGCCAGGCAAAAAAAATCTACTGCAGTACAGGTCTGTAGTGTAAATTCTTTGTACAGCAGAGAAACCGATGTTTTTTATACTGTTCTATTTTTTGGATTTGTTTTGGTCGAAGAACACTAAAGCTAAAAGGTATGAGCAACAGCAAGCAGCCAATGTCCTGAATCAATATCTCAGATTGAACGGCTAAAGTGGAATCGAGGAAAAAGTACTTTCCTCACAAAAATGCTTGAGTAGCATCAAATGGTTTATTTTAAAGAGGGTTTGAAAATATTAAGTATCGTCAATATGCTCCTAACTCTCTTTCGAGGGCGTCTCACTGTCTATTGTGGAAACCACTGTCTATTGTGGAAATCAAACTAGGCTTTTCATTCCTGCAGGGAAGGGAATAACCTGCAAAAACGAAGCATGATTTTAAACGTTTGGAAAGCTACATTCAAATGCTGCGGCAGTGGAAGGACACATGGATTGCTCAAAGATCATAGAAAAAAACTCCTACGTCATGCTTTGAACACAGGAGCAATAATGACTAATACAATCAACATCCTGCACCTAGTCTTTGGTGTTAATGTGGGGATCTGTGATTTCTGGGATTGTGTGGCTACCTGTACTGGCAATTCAGTGTGGGGATCTGATTTGTGTGGCTGTTTGTCTTGAGTCGCATGAGGCAGGTCACATGACCAATCAGGAAGCTATAAATGTTGGGCTTGTAGAGATCTCACTCTCTTGCTGCTGCCTGTGGGCTCCCCTTTCATGCAGGTAATGAAAGTGATATGTTTTAACTAATAAGAACTGAACTCATGTTTTGTTTTAATTTTATCAGGGTGATTGCTAGAGCCATGTGTTCCACGCTTCATGGAGGACACAGAGGTGACTGCCTGATATTTTAAGAATTACGACCTCCTGTTGAGTAGCTGTGCTACAGGCTTTGATGCTTTGGTAACTTATCTTTATTCTTATGATTTCCATAATTGTTTTATACTGGTATGTAAAATGTATTAATTGTGCTTTTTTTTCTGTAGCACTGGATTGTCCCTCTTGTGTTACTGTGCTGCGGGGAGTATTGAACACTCTTGCAAAGGACCATACAAGCCACTGTTTTACTGTTAGTTCACCAAATTTTCTTGGAATTTGTTTGTTTGGTGTCCTTGTCTGCCTTTTAGTAGCTAGGGCTTCTTTATCCTGTGCTTCTCTACTTTAGTTAATTGCTTTGGAATTGTGTTCAAGTTAGAACTCAGGTTAAATTTGTGCTGGAAGCTGGCTGTTTTCTCCTTGTCCCTGTGTAGGTTGTCTCTGTACAAGGCCGGATCCGCACCTGGCTACTGCTCCTTTCTGCTGGGGGCCAGCACTGAAGGTGGGGGCACTACCTCAGTGTGTACTGGTATTCCCCAACACGGTGTGGTATATTTTAGGGGTATTTACAGATTTTGTGTGTGCAGTGCCTGCTGGGTTTGCGGTCTCTTCTTCTTTCACCAGGGCCTCCTGAGATGGGAGCTGTGTGTGCTGACCCGACCTTATTATTTTGAGAAGTTTCAGCCAGTTACCGTCTTCCCCTTTATAAATTGTAAAACTTATTTTTATATATATATATACACACACACACACACATCTATGCCTCTTGTAAACTGTTCCTTTGTGGGGAAGGTCTGGAATTAGTCATGTGAGAGAGTTGAGGGGTTTCCCCTGCCCAAATTTGGGGGTGGAGTAGTTAGACAGTAAAGCAGGTATTCTGCATGTCAGGTACCACATTAACACTGAGGGCATTTTCCCCATTTATGCATTACTTGTTGTTTTTTTTCAATATTTAAACCCTTAAAGGATATAATGTATATTTACATTTATGACATTTAGCTGACGCTCTTATCCAGAGCGTCATACACCAGTGCTCAAGTAGTCCACATCTGTTCCTCAAATCCGTAAAGCTAAACTTAAATCAATGTCCTATACTACCAGGTTACAGCCAGCTAATGTACAAGCGTCTCATATCCTTAACCTAGCCAGCAAGATAAAGGTGATGTTTTTAATTTAACCAACTATTTGGACACAACTGACCAACAAAAATCAGGAAATTGGAAATATATGTATTGTAAAAATCCACAAACATATTAAACATTTTGAAAAGCATACACACATTAGTACTATATGTTGAATCATTGTTTAAAAAATGAACAGCTATGTAGAGCTAATGAACTATTCACTCAAGTCCATTCATGTATTCATTTACAGTTCCTATGTCTGCACCATGCTTCAAAACAGTCAACAGTAATGCAGACACTGCTTCCACCCACCCCAACACTCTCTCTCACCACTTCTGCCCACCCCATGATCACATAGATGTGGTTGGGCTTTTCACAAGATTTTTTTCTTGTTTTATGATCAGAAATTAAAATATTTAGCTATTGTTACATTAAAATCATTAGAATTCTTCTAATTCTTCTACATTTGGGTTCTCCTGAAAAGGAGCAGATCAACCGTCTCCATTTCCCTCTGTCCTTTGCATCTTTCTCTCTCACACCCACTGCCTGCATGTCCTCCTGCACAACATCGTAAATCATTAGAATGACTAAATAAACTTTCCAGTGTTTGGAACTTTAAAGTCATATTCCAGACACTGTAAAGTTTATATAGTTTGAAAGTAAAGAAGTTCTTATGCATGAGATGATGTTTTAGCAGTGGTGTGCTTCTGAGATGCCAGTGCTGAAGGTTAATGAGCTGATTGATGGTTCCAGTAAATAGATTCAGCAGTGAAAAGTGAGCACTCAGAATGTTGTAACATATTACAGTGAGCCTTCTAGCTGCATGTCTCTTTTTCTTTATTTTCTTTTTCTTTTGTTTTAGCAAAAGGCTCAGTGGTGGCACATTTTCTGTCACTGAAAACGATGTGATATCTGTTTTGTCTACTGTCCATTAAATATGTGAACACAGTATATTTACTGATTAAACTCTGATATTAATGGATTAGAATAAAAAATTTATGAATAAATGTTCACAATTGTTAGTTATTCAGAAAATGTTGAACACTGAAAGTAAACTTGGCTATTTTGGGTGGCCAGTGACGAAAACGAGTGGGCATAGGCCCACTGGGCCCAATTGTAGCATAGTGCATCCTATATTCTTGGTTATGGCTCAGTGTTAGTGTTCCTTATGGATATACTCATTTGCATTTTTTAAATGAAACTTGTATATAAGCCAAACCGGTCTTTGTGGTGTATAATTGCAGCTCTGTAAAATCAAGACATTTTGAAGACATTTAAATGTAAAATATTATCTTCTGACCTCAGTCAAGTCCCTATACTCCTTCAGAACCTGAAGATATGAATATCGTCATGCTCCTCATTATTACCTATCGTTGAGCACCTGTTCCGAACTTACCAGAACTGTCAGTCTTTTTCTTCCACACATCCTCAGATACACGCTTGCCTTGGCATTGCACCTATTTAATATGCAGTAGGTGGCAGGTTGGCCCTCTGTGTGTGGGAGAGACCTTCAGAGGTGCAAATTACTACGGCAGAGCAGAAGTCGGGTGGGCAAATCCCAAACATAAGGATAAACACATTTCAGCGGTGGACATTAAATAGATCCACCAACTTCATTCCAAAATCCTCTGCAATAACATATTTAAAGTAAAGAACTCGATAGTTGTTTTACATTTTTTTTAAGTTCCTTTGTTGTCATAAATGCTAATGAGAGTGGGATCCAGACTCTGAGGTTGTGCTTGTGGGCTGAAGGTGAAAAGCATCCTCGGTAAAGCAGCATTTAGTTCCATATCAGAGTTCACTTTAGCCCAAGGTCAATTAACAGCGTTAAGACAGAGGCCACTTCCTCCCAGCAGATCTCACTGCTCTCGCCCACTCGAAGAGCTTGTTTGTGCAGCAACTCCAAACTCATTAGAATGCTCAAGTCCACTTCATGCAAAGGAGGAGACTTTTTCCCCCTCTTTCCCCTTCAATCTCCTCTCTTTGATTCCACGTCGGAATTACAATTCATACAGCAGCCTGATGTAGGTACACAGCTGACCTCTTCATGCTCCACCTTCAAATGCATTTCTTCATGGCAGTTGATGAGGAGATGGCCCAGACGAAATTGTACCGAGCATCACTGCAGGTGGATCTGCGATGTGATGCATTTTTCAAACAAGAAGAGACGACTTGATCAACAAAAAATAGCCTAAACTTTTTTTTATTGGAAATTTTGTTGAAAAAAATCAATTATCCCTAAATTACTAATAGTGCAAGGTTCTTCACACATCTTTAACATAAATGACTTTTTTTAATGAGCCATCCACTGAAAGTGTCTTTAGGGAATTAAAAGTGGCTCCCAGAAACCTTTGTAGACAATTTTTTTTTAAAGAATTTAGTTGAGAACTGTCATTACAATGCACATGTTCCACCTCTAAATTAGAATGAACACATGGAGCAGCCCCCCCTTGGGGGAGCAGAACAAAAGCCTTATGTAATGTGCAAATCCCTTCACGCTTGTCCTCTCTGGGCTGCACATTGACACCTACCTCTTCTTCACCTTTTCTTTTTAACACTTTTTTTCCACTCACGCTTTTTTTCCTGGGGCAGCGCCGACGCTAGCGCAGTTCAACCTGTGAGGGATGGCAAGAGTCGAAGCAAAAAGTTCAGCAGACGCTGCATTTTGGAGTTGCCGTGTCAGCCATCTTGCCTTATTGCTGGGCTGTAGCGTCCAGCTGAACGCGCTTGGAGACAGGTGGCCTGTCTCGTCCCGTCTCTCCTCAAGTCTGCTCACTAATGAAAGCCTGTCTAGCAGACAGGGAGTGTTTTTGCACCATTTGCCGCCTGAGTGGGCGTGCTGAAAGGGAAGTTTTGGTCTGCAAGAGGGCAGTTCAGGCTTTGCTTATAGCTACAGCTCTCGAGTTGTTCCAGTGCTTTACCTCCGTGTTCCCGGACGTGCTCTTGTCTCGAGGCTATTCTCCGTGAGGCTTTTTAGGCTGCACTCAGGAGTGTGAGGAACATTTAGGAAAAGAAAACGCGACTAGACTGCATCCCTTTGAAAAAAAGGTTAATAAATCAAAAAAGGAATGTTAATTGAAAAGCACAGCTCTACAGATAAACCAAAATGGATCGACATGCCCTGTTTAAAGCACACGTTTTTAAGGGCAATTAAGAGTTGGAAACCAACTCTGTATTTGGGAAGCAATGTTAAACTGAAATGTAGCTATTTAGTAGGGAGCACCTTCTTGCCGCAATGATAATTGTCCAATATTAAGGCAGTGTTGCTCGTGTGGAGGTCAGTTAATCCACAGGGTTTGCGCTTCTCTTTTCTGCCCGTCTCTGTAAATGATTGACAAATGACAAAGGCCCAGGCGTTTGCTGCTGTGTGCAAAACTTCAATCTTTCAAAGTAATAACACGGCCCTCTCCAAGGGAAAAAAACCTTGTAATAACATGACAAGTATCTTTGGTGCTTTGGGCCAGACTTGTTGCAAGAGCAACTTTTGTTTGGGGATGAAAAATATGAGGCTTTGCAATTTTCCAAAAAAAAAAAAAAGGCTTATCAAGTATTATCAGGGACAAAAACCATACAGGGGCAAATTCTAAGTTTACAGCTGGTTGTAGCTTATATTTGCTGTTATTTATCGATGAAAAAGTTCCATATCAAGAACAGTGCTGATCAGATATTAGACATTATTATATACAACATAGAAGGAACATCAACATAGAGTGTGGCTTACTCACTAGTCACTTTATTAAACATGTTAGCCTTGTTGGTTCATCACAGTTAAAAACTCTGGCTCATCTTTTCATGTTTTTTGATTGACAGAGATCACCATGACTGGTATACACTTATACCAGCATAACACCCACTCCCATGCCACTGCTGTGCTGAGAAAAGTCTACCACCCTAATCATATCTGGCTAGCTGTGGTTCCTTTGGATTGACTGACAGGATAAAGGGGGGCTGACAAGCATTAGGTTTACGGATGAGCAACAGTCAGTAAACCTAAAAGTGTATCTGGAAAAAAAAAAAAAATATATATATATATAAGGTACAAGGTAGGGGTTTCTAATCAACTGGCAACTGTGTCCTGCGACGCTTTGAACCTTTCTTTGAACATACTGTCTACAAGCCATGTATGAAATATTCACCATACAGTCATTACTTAGGGTTTGAGGACAGCTGTACCTGTTCGTTTGGTCTCTATTATTCCTGCTGATTTATCTGCACAGCCTAAACTCAGCTTTAACCCTGTCTCAAATCGGTGCTCAGAACAAGAGGCCCGAACGCACCTCATCTATCTTACTCTCTAAATGGCTCCACTGAGTAAATAGCTCCTTCCTGGGGATGCCTATAGGTACTTGCAGTCTTTCTATAGTTCCCTCTGACCCCAATCCCCTTCGTATTCTTTCTCTGCTATCTCATCAATCTAATATCGACTCTCAGCGTCTGGTAATTAGAGGAGAAAGACACGCTTGGGAAGCAGCGGTTACTTTATTTGGGGAAAAAGGTGAATAGATTCTCTGGATCAAAACACAATCTTGAGAAGGTAGAGCAATAAACGAGGTTGGGGTGCTGAGATAAAGACACAGAAAACATTCTTCTTTCCGCAGCGGATTCCAAAGCAATACCAAGTCTCTACCAAAACATTCAATCTTTAACTCCGTACAAGAGGAGGAGAAAAAGTACAGGAACCAAAACGGTAACTTACAAAACAGAGACTGCGAAAACACAAAAATATTGAAACACAAGGAAAATAAATCAGGAAGATAAGCATGCACAAAAAGATGAAACACAAAAATGTCATGATTATTTGTGGTATCATGAAGCAAATGGTGTTGTGGTGTTCATTGGTGTCCATGTAAAGTAACACTGTAGTTGTGAAGTCAACATGGAAGAACATTGTGGTCACCAGTATAGTAAACCAGTAAATCAAATAAAAAGGACACTGCACTGGAGACATTACAGTGGAACATGGGCTTGCAGGGATGTACGTACAAGTTCACAGGATCAGTTGACAGCTAACGGCTCATTTACAGTATATAACAAGCAGCTCTAGCAGCAGCACAACATCAAACGACCTACAAAGGAGAAGACTTCCCAGTGTAAATCTCCATTAACTCTGAGAGCCTGTAAATGGGTACACAGTTCCAAACTTATAGCCACCATAAGATCCACAACTTCTGTATTAGGGGGGAATAATTTCACTATATTCATATCTAGGTGCTCTAATTGTATACTACACAGATTGGTTTCACTCAGAAAAAGTATTTTTATTCCACAAATTCCAACAAATGAGCATAGCAGTGCATGCCCTGTACAAAATAAAGAGCTTATAAAACAGTGCAACAGAGCTATAAATAAGACCAAACCTGCTTCATATAAAACCTTATTTAATGTATCTCTATTTTTCTAATTAAAACATCATGGGCTGGGTTTGTGGGCATGGCTGGTTTTCTAGCCTTGGACTAAAGCTGTCTGTGATGTTTTACCATTTTCTTTCATAGAAATAATGAAAGAAAAAAATCAGAGCAGTAATTCATACTTCTTGATTGGTTTCAGTACAGATTTTACACATATTTTACTTATGATTTGTAGCTAATCTTGGACCAAGTTGAATTTTGAATAGTGAAACACAACTGACTGAACTTCGGTCCAAGAGGAGGCTTAATCCACAGCCACAAAACTGGCGCATTACGTTTAAAAAAAAAATGGAGGCATGTTATTTCAAAAATGGAGGCATGTTATATAAGGTTTTGCATGACATAGCTCAGTTTTGGTATCACTTATAACCCTGTCACTATTTTGCACAGGGCCATGCTACTTTGCAGTTGTGGAATTTGTATTTTGGATCCAAACCAAATAATGCTACTTATAATTTGAGCTTTGTGGAATCAACACTTTTTGAGGCATAAATTAGACAAATTTAAATGATAAAAGAACACTAACTGATCACATAGTTATCAACTGATTTCCAATAGTTACTAGTACTATTAACACACCTAGAGTACTAATAATACACTTACAGACCAAGACATCTGAAAAACTGTCTGAAAAAACAAGTCTTTCTCTCAGATAAAATGGAGTTACAGTGAACACCGCTAAACAACGTGGGGCAAGGATGACTAAACTGCTCAAGGTCCAGCAGCAGGCCTCTCCTGGGTAACACGGCTTTGACTAAAGCCATTTTCTGCATTAGATGGGGGTGAATGGCTAAATACATAAGATGAGACAGAACCTTCAGAAGGTACTTTGGTCAGATGCTTTTTACAGCGCGAGTGTGAGAACGGGAGTGAGCTGTGTGTTTCCGTCAGCTCCCAAATGAAGTCACGGCTGAATGCTCAATGCTCCATTCTGCCTGCTTGCGTTCCAGCCAGCCAATTTGCACAGTAAACTCGGGCTAAATGGGAGGATTAGACGGGGGGAAAATCGCTATCTGCAGCCGCCATCCACAGTCACCCAAGAATGAAACTTTCGCAATTTAAAGCTTTCCAAAAAAAATTGCACCGGCTTTTTGCTTGGCTGACAGCCGGTGTCAATACATTTCCACCCACCTACACCTCTGCCTCCCAGCTACTCTCCATCGCAAACGTCAGGGGAAGGATGGCAGCCCCTGCACATTAAACCACTGAGACTGTCACCTTCTGGCATGAGGAGAATACGTCTATCTTCCCTCTCTCCATTCCTTTCCACCACCACCAAAGCTCGCTCTCTCTCTCTCTCTCGTCTGCTTTCTCTCTCTCACTTTCACTCCCAGAGCAGAGTTTCTCTCCTACAGCATGAATAAAGTAGAGGAGGTGAACAGTAATGAGAGAGGAGGAGAGAGCAGAGCTGGGGGACTGAGATGTGCTCAGGGTTCCAAGACAGAAGTAAAGGAGGTTATACCAGTAAGAGGGACTTCTAATACAGGAGAGAGAGAGAGAGAGAGAGAGAGAGAGAGAGAGAGGGAGAGAGAAAGAGAGAGAGAGGGAGAGAGAAAGAGAGAGAGAGGGAGAGAGAAAGAGAGAGAGGGAGAGAGAGAGAGA
>JBBPCY010000032.1:4323265-4346116 GCA_037974405.1 Brachyalestes nurse | reverse complement strand
CCTCCTCACACCGCGACACGGGTTCGTGGAACTGAGTGTTGCGAATTCGGTTTTGTATCGTATATCGTTACAGCCCTTTTTTTTTTATTCATACCAACTACAGTACTGTGCTAAAGTCTTGAGCTGGGCCTCATTTCTTCATATTTTGCTTCCAAAGAGCCAAACTAGTTTTTACAACCAACTAATGAGCTCTTAAACTGTTGCTCTCAGTTTGTGGAGGACTACGAGCCCACAAAGGCAGACAGCTACAGAAAGAAAGTGGTCTTGGATGGAGAGGAGGTTCAGATTGACATTCTGGATACCGCAGGTCAGGAGGACTACGCAGCCATTAGAGACAACTACTTTCGCAGTGGAGAGGGCTTCCTCTGTGTCTTCTCCATCACTGAGCTGGAGTCTTTTGCAGCCACTGCTGACTTCAGGTACCGTAGCTTTTCTTTCAGAATACAAAAAACTGGGGTTTCAGGGGTTGTGCAGTAAATATTGATTTATTTTCCTCTTAACCTACGTAAATGTGTAGTTTATCTACTTATTAGCATATGTGGAAAGAGCAGTGTTAATATACCAGTGCATTCCAACCCAGAAATGTATTCAGTTTCTGTCGGTTTTCTGTAAAAGGAAGAGACTGGTCATTCTTTCAGTGTGTGTGTGTATATATCAGCTCAATCTAAACATAGCTATAGATAAATGTAAATGGTCCATACTGAGATCACTGGCCCTTGCAGAGAGCAGATCCTGCGGGTGAAGGAGGATGAGAATGTTCCTTTCCTTCTGGTGGGGAATAAATCGGACCTGGAGGACAGAAGGCAGGTGAGCGCGGACGAGGCCAAAGCCCGAGCTGAGCAGTGGGGTGTGTGCTACGTGGAAACGTCTGCCAAGACCCGCGCCAATGTAGACAAGGTCAGTATTGTGGGATGGACCCTGTACTGAGAGCATAAGTGTCAGGTGTATTCATTTAACTTTTGATTTATGTAAGAAATGTGTGGTTTAGTTACTCAAAGACAAATTTGTTTAACTAATTTGCTTCACACAGTTTCTTAGCTAAATTCAAACTCCCTTTTTTAAAGCAACAGACTGAAGAAATGTGTGTACATGATGAGATGCAATGTTAACTACTTAAAATTTTTAACATTTAAATGTGTAGGTGGGCTTGTGGTAAAGGTAAAATGGGATTTGGCAGACACCCTTATCCAGAGCGACTTACAATCATTAGTTACAGGGAGAGTCTCCCTGGAGCAACTGAAGGTTAAGTGTCTTGCTCAAGAACACAGTGGTAGAAAGTGGGGGTTAGAACCTGCAACATTGTGGTCATCAGGTTCACCCACCTGGCTACTACCACCCCAGCACCCTAGTACATATTCACTTCACATTATGGAATTATGGTAATATCTCTTCTGAGCCACTGCATTCAGAAACAATGAAGAATAGCTGTCACGCTGAAAGGTACATGTATTTGGTTAAAAGGATGCCACATGATTGCAGTGCAGAACAGTGTCTCTGACTTGAGTTGTGTTTTAGATGTTTACAGAATTCTTTGTTTCCACAGGTGTTCTTTGACCTTATGAGGGAAATTCGTGCCAGGAAAATGGAGGACAGCAAGGAGAAGAACGGGAAAAAGAAGAGGAAAAGTTTGGCCAAGAGAATTAGAGAGAGATGTTGCATTTTATAGTAAATGGCGCTTTAGCAATCATTACCATGCTCTTCCTCTATGTTTTAAATATGTTTATATCTATATGTTCCATATTTCACCCCATTGCCAACTAATCCTGGTCTGTGGGGTTTGCAGCATTGTCGTGGTGTTTGTGCGTCAGAGCTGGGGTTGGTTTGATAGAGATTTAGAGGGCTTTGATTCCCCTCAGAAGTGTCTAGGTGAAGCTCCCAGGGAACTCTTTCCCACTTTCTGAAATGCGCTTTTCGTCAGAATTCATGCTGGGAGTCTACAAAAACTTGTGGAATGTCTGATGACATCTGCCACGCGTTGGCAACTGTTCAGGTTTGGAACCGCTTTCTCTATCCAACCAATGATTTTCACAGTCACAGCACAAGCCCCAGGATCCTGCTGCTCTTTTGAATCACAAACTGGAGCCCTGCAGGTCAAAAATAGTTAACCACTCTTAACTATGACCCTCATCTCGTATTCAGGTCTCCTTGATACCTTGTCCGGCTGGGCTATTTGCAGATAGCCTGCCAGACTGACCTCGAATTGCCTTAGTCTGAATGAATGAAGATGAAGTTGACTCACTAATTGACTTTATATAGGTAAAACACAAGGTCAGAGACACTGAATAGAGATCAGCCTTGGGACTGTCGAGCGTCCTTGTTTTAAAAATTGTTACGTAAATATGTCTTTGGAGTTAAGGTGGTGTGAACTTGTCAGTTGTGGTTCAGTAATGAGTAATCATTGCCATGCAAATGAAAAGCACAGTGACATCTTTGACCGTAGGTTAATCCCTGTTAAATGCTGACGTTTAATACCTATGAAACACTAAAATATTTAATTGTTGCCTGTGTATTTATTTAACCATTTTAACCCCCCCCCCACTCCCAGCCAGAATGCCATTTTCAGCTTTTCTTCTGCCAGGCTTATGAGAAATGTGAATTGGAAACAGGTAGTCAAGTTGGTTCTAAGCGTTTTGCATCCATTTGACTTCCTGATGCCTTGATGTCCATTGTGAATGTGAAGTGGACTAACCTGACAGCCTGAGCTCCACAGTGACCTGCTGGCGATTTGTTAAATTGGAACGGCAGTGCAGGGAAGGCTGATAGCCCTGTGCTATATTGTTTTAAATTATAAGCACTCCCTGTACAGGGCTTTATTATAAGTTGAACAAGTGACTGTTTTGCAAGTTGTTCTCTGCCTTAATATCAGAGATACAATTTACGAAGAAGCCACAGCTGTTTCATTTATATAGCCCTGGGAAATGCCACTGCAATTTTTGTTTGTTTGTTTTGTTTTTGTGTGTGGTATGACACTGTTGGAGTTGTGACCTCTGGTATGCTGTTCCTGTATGTATTTTCTAGACTAATACACATCAAATCTTGCGATTAGAATTTGATTCAGTGACACGGCCAGTTTTTTAAAGTATTGCTTATATTTTATTGCTTACTGAGAATTACAGTGATTTTATTTTAGAAAAGTATAATATTACTTTCAATGTACCATTGCATTTGTTGTGGTATATAGACATTTTTTTTTCCTTATTTTTTTTGTAACCATACCTCTTCTGTGTTGCTTCTTAGCACGATGAACTTATGCCAGTCATCTAGTTTACCAAAACCATGAGGTTTGCTTTCAAATGGTTTACTCTTCACTAAACCAAGCTGCAACACTAATGAAATGAATAATTTCTGCAATGTCAGATATTTATACAATTATTGTAAAGAATGATTAAATAATTAAATAATATTTAACAATCTGAATATGGAACTAAACACTACTGTGATATTGGAAAAACCAATACTTTGGTGAAGAGATGTGGATCTGACCCCTAAAGCACCCCAATCAACCTTAAAATTATGTATAACAAACTGTTTTTATCAATAAAAAAATAAAATATAGCTGTTTGCAAGTGATTACCTGAAATATTTAAAGAGGAATTCCATTGATTTATCAAAATGTCTGTGTGGTTTAGTTTTCAAGCTGAAGACAAAGTCAGAGTTATATGATAAGAAATTATGTATTCTGGAGAAACTTGAGTATGTTGGTGATGATGATAGGGACCAGGGGTCACAATGTCTATAATCATTTTTTTGTACTTCACAATGGCCAGTGAACCTACACGTGTCTTCTGAGATTTTATATTGAATCGTGCTAGTGGTAAATGGTGGTGAATCTGGAGGGCAAAATGTGAAGAAAAACAAGAAAATCCAAGCTCTTTTAAAACAGCGTATAAGGTATCAGGAAAGTGTACTTGTTACCATGTCATGTAATCATTTTCTGTGAGGAAGCCTTTAGAGCCATCTGGTTCCTATCACCACCACTGTGAGCAGTTTTACCTCTTAAGGTTTCTCTAGAATAGAGCATTTCAAATCAAACCACTCCACTTGTGCAGAAATGTAGAGGAACCCATGGAACTCCCCTTTAACCATGGAGCCGTTTATGGCAAACCAAAGTTCAGTAAGGTGTCAAATATTGAACTGTTTCTCCTTGCTTAAGCTTAAAATGTACGAGGGTTAGCTTGGATAGTCTTGGTGGGCTTTCGTAGCAGAATTGCTAAGCTGTGTTTCACCTGCTTACTTACCAATCCTGTCATGGTGCTATTTTTGCTGACTTACAATGGCTTAAACTTTGCTGTTACACGTGTGTGTAAGTGTGGGTGTGGGTGTGGGTATGGGGTTGTGTGTGTGTGTGTGTGCATGAATGAATGAGTGTGTGTGAATACACACATAGGGGGTGGTTTAAAACTTGTGGTCTGAATAGTGTACATGTGCAAGAAAAGATTATAATGCTAAATCTAATACAGATCGGTTGAATTTGTCCTTAATGTTTTTGTTTGTTTGTTTGACATGTAACACAGTGAACTGCCTCACATTTTTTAGGATGGCAGTGGATGGCGAGGACTGCCATCCCCAAGTTGTAGCAGCAATGTTGCATTGGCAAAAACCACTACGCTTCTTTTTAATTATTCCTTTATAATCATGCTTCTAACCTTTTCATCCCTTACTCCTTTACCTGTTGCAGATCTTTATGTTGTGGAGAGTTTAACCAGCTCTGTCATGCCCATTGTTTTTTGTTTTTATTTGTTTGGTTGTTTTTTTGTTTTGTTTTTTTCTTTCTTTAAAGGCATATCTTATTGCTGTGAATCAAGTATACAGGTAAATTACTCATTGCAGTTTTTGGCTGTTATATTAACCAGATCCCTGTATACTCAAAATGTCTAACTTGTGATGTGTGAGCCATTGGAAAAGAAAATAAAATGAAGGTGATGAACATTTTATACGAAAACAGGCTCTTGAAGGCTCTAGTTTTTTATACAGTGTCGTGTAGTTATTGGAGCTATGAAATGATGTCTTTGTTGTTCATGAACTTGATCTTTCACTGAAAGCATGACTGAACTAGCCCTTCTCTGGGGCAATATCATCTCTGAATCTTCTCCTATAAGGCTGGACGGGAGGAGAGCACACTTTGAAAGACAGACACGGTTCCTCCATACAAAATCTCTCCATATCTTTCAGAACTTGTGGAGTCTTTTCTTTAGATCAACCCATAGGTATTGAACAAGGATTGTATTAGGGAACTGGGATGGCCAATGCTAAATCTTTAGTGAACAATGCCCCATTTTGTGGGGATTCTGTGGATTTAGATGTTTGCATTTGATTGTTGTCCAGTCATGGCAGAGGCAAATAGATTTTGATCAAATAATCTGGCATTTCATGTAGGATTTAAAAAAAAAAGTTCTAAAACTTCAGATCCACCACCAAACTGTTGCTAGTTCTTTTCATCTGATTTATTGGCCAAGCATGTAAACACACAAGGAATTTGGTTCTGGCCGTAGGTGCTTGCATGACTTTGACTCTTGCCAAGCCCATCTCTGGTGTCTCTGGTAGCTTCTACTTTTGCTCATCTGAGCATGTAATACATTCAAGATACGTTATTTTGTGGTTTGACCTCAATGGATGCTGTCATTTTTTCTATCGTTCCCCACTTGGCAGGAAGAAATATTTACACAACCTACCTCAACAATAATAACAATAAATAATGACAGAAAGCCTAGGTGTAACTTTATTTATAGAACAATAATTTCTTCTGTATGACACGCATCTAAAGCTGCAGGGAGTATAAGCTGCTCTATCGTTTATGTTCTGTATGCAACTTTGTATGATGCCACTAGTGCTTTACTCTAAAAAAGTCGAGTCACAAAAGTCACTTTCTCCCCAATTTTAGTCATGTATTATTTAACCTGCAAGCTAGATTGCCTTCTAGCTCATGCTGCTACAAATACTGGAAAGGTGAAAGGTAGCATGTTCCTCCGTCAAGTCGCTCCAGCCACCGCATCTTTCTGAACTGCCACTAACGTGATGTCATTGGACAGCTCAGTGCTCTTGGAGGACTGCCAGTTCTGTTATGTCAGCTTACACATGTTCGGGAGGGGGAGGGGGAGGGGGAAGGGGAGGGCCATCCTAACCCACCCAGAGAGTGCCATTCCCTCCCACAGGTGGCTGCAGCATCACTGGGGATTGAACGTTGCATCTCCTGATGATGGTGCCAGGGTTTTGAGGTTACACCACTCAGAAGCTCTGAAAGTTTCATTTCTTTAATAGGATTCCTCACGCTTAGATTTTCAGTGTAAGATTACTAAGACACCAGAATTTGTATTGTGGTATTCCTCTTTTTTAACACTCATTTTCTATGTTTAACAAATGGCTGATAATTTCAGAGGGCTCTGGAAAGGAACATGCAAAATGATTTTCAAAATTCTTTGAAGAAACAGTGGTAGCTGACTGATCATTATATCTATGCCACAGTGTGCGTCTATCTGACTTCACACTGAAAATACTGAAACAGTTACTTGATTGGTGCCTGTGGTTTAATAAAAACCGCATGCAAGTCTATGGCAAATCTAATATTACTCATAATTCAAAAAGCAGATCTGAAATCAGCATGAAAAACTGGTTTACCCACCCCTAATTTTACCCAATATATTAATGTGAAAGCTACCTTTAACTGAATTCAGAGAGATTTTATAACGATGTTGAGAGAGAGAAAGAGAGAGAGAGGTGTGAATTTGAAAATGAGAAAGGGGATCGAGTAGTAAGGGAGTATGCAAGGGTATGGATTTGGGAAGAAACTGAGAGCGAAAGAAAGGGGTGGAGTACAAAGACAGTGGGAAGGAAATGGAAAAAGCGGGGAAAGAAAGACAGCGAGCAGAGGGAGGTGTAGATCAAGGGCAGAGGGGGGTCTGGGAGTGGACGGCCAGCGCTTGGCGAGATGTGACTCTGCTCTGGAGCTGATAAGAGGCTCAGAGAGGTGGTGTGGGAGACTGGCAGAAGAGGGGCCTTCAAAAGGCTGCCAACAGGGGGATAGGGGGAGAAAGAGTGGTCAGAGGGGCGCTGAAAACCTCCTAAATAATCATCAGTGAACTCCTCTGTGCTTAACAGTTCCCCTCCCCAAATGTAATCCTGGAGTGGGGGCTGAACAGAAGGGTGAGAGAGAGAGAGAGGAGAGAGAAAGAGAGAGAGAAGAGAGAGAGAGAGAAAGAGATGGAGATTTCACACTAGTTTGTACTGAGGGGCTAATAGGTCCTCAGCTGCCACGGCTCACTTTGTATGTTTTCCTCTGGACCCCCTGGCTAGATCGTCTGACTGTCCTTCAGTGTTTTCACCTTTCTGTTATGTGAGTAGATATGAACGGAGAAAAAAAAAAAACAGCGTGTGGGAAGGACTCTCCAGGCTGGCTAACCTAAGATTGAACTATAAACCGGGAGCTGAACCACAAACACACACAGCTGAAAACACACTGTCTACTACAATCGAATGTGCTAAACCATAAATACACACTGTGAAAAAGAAAAAAAAAACACAGGTAAAAGCATGAAAACACACTGGACAGAAAAGCTAATATGCAGTACGTCCAAAAGTTTGCAGACACCTGCCTCTGCAGCATTTTTCTGAAAGGGTATTAATAGTGATTTATCCCCTCCATGCCATAGTAACATCTATGCTTTATACTAAATGCTGTTGCTATGGGGATTTGTTCAGCCACAAGAACATTAGTAAAGTCAGATATTGATGCTGGATCACACCAATTGGATTGGTGGTGTTAGATGGTGTTCAAAGCTTCACCTCTCCACAGCCCAGGACAGAAGGGGTTTTATACCCCTCTAGCTGATGCTTTGGAATTGGGCATGTTTACTATTCTACTGGCATTTTTTGTTATGGAGATTCTACAAGCTGTGTATGTGAAGGAGAACCCACTTCAGCGATGGGTGTACCCTGAAGTCACTGAGGTTGGGTTTGGATTCGAGAGTTGTGGGGAGCAGGTTATATTTAAGCATTGTAACTCAAAAGGGACCGAATCTCAATTCTGGGTCAAGAGGGACTGGACTGGTCTGTGTGTTCGGTCCTGTTCCAGGAAGATGAAGAAAAGGCACATGGCCACCATAACCAATGCATGCATGGCTGAATTCACTTATTTGAATTGATGTCTGGATACTTTTGGACATATAATGTAACACACAAAACATATAATGTAGAATGATTTACATACAGAACAATAAAACGTAACCCGAACCCCAAGAAATACTGAATATGCTGGTCAGAGATCACAAAAGACTAATGCTGCTCCCTGCAACCAAACGTAATCATTGCTCAATTAAATCATTGAATCATTGAACTCATTATTGCAGTATCTATCCGATCTTTGCAATGCTGATATTGTTCAAGGCTGCAATGTGCAAATGAGTGCACTAATCACAATGTTTTTTTTTTTACACTGTGCAGATCAATTACAGTTCCAGACGTGTGTTTCTGTGGGAATGCTGATTAATCAAGGTACTGATCCGACAATGTAAGCCATTTTTTGTCCCAATAACGCAGGCCATTCTTTTTTAAGATGATTTAATTCATCATTATTAATTAACATAGGCATATGGACCTGTTTTAATATATTAATATATTGTGACTGCAATACAAACACCCCAAATTGTAATATTTGCATTTTGTCAATGTCAGTGGTCCTAGAGTCGAAACCTAAGCACAGAAAAAAAAGTTTGGTCAGAGGCCATGAACTCATTACTTCTAAGTGAGAGGGTCATGCAGGTCAAATGGGGCTCCAAGGTTGTGTACAGTGAGTAAAAGAGAGTGTGTGTCTTTATATAGAAACCGTTACCCCCCTCGATTCCATGGAGAGTGCAGTCCATTCGGAAAGGCAGTCGATTCAGGAAATCGACCTCACTCTGCTACTGAAGAGGCCTGATAAGAAAAGAAAGGCCACACAAATGCTGTCCATTCCCTGGCTGACAGCAGGGCAGGAAAGGAAAGGTAGCACAGCATTAGGGGTGATCACTTAATGGTTACAGGCATAAACCCACAACATAAAATGTGCAATAATTAATATTTGCCTTGAATTTCACAGTGTCAGACCAATGTGCACTGAATGGTTCAGCCTGCATGAGCAGTACTAAGCAAAAACAAAAACACACAGGAACGCTGACGGTACTGATGATAAATTACAGGGCAGCCAGAACAGAAAGAGGCTTAGTGTGTTCCCATCTGAAAAGTTTTCAATTCATCAACATATCGATTATTAATATTTAATATTAGACCACTCACCGCTTCAAATACTCAGATCATCCTTAATCCTTTATTTCAGTAAAACCTAAATCAGGTGTTAAATTTAATTTGATTAAGTAACTAAACTCACTGTTGTGGAAGGGATCTGATCAACACGCTAATTAAAGGAAAAAAGATCCATGCGGCATTATAATCAATCAGTTATTCTGGGACTATCAAAGGGCTGGTTTTTAAGCCTTTATAATATGCATAGCTGTAGTTTGATAAGATTTCGTTCCTTTGAAGTACAAGCTTTATAAAAAAAAAAAACGCTTGAGACTTCGGGCCGAGAGTTTAGGAGAACGGAGAAGATTGCAAAAACAGATGGTTGAGACGAGATATCTCATTGAAAAGGTGAAACAAGGGTTAGGATGATCTATAAATGATACCATAATCATATTCTTCCTATCTTTGAAACATTGAAGAAATGCAATTAAAGAAACAACATTTGAAATTAAGCAACGAACAAAGCTTTTTTTTTTTTTTTTTGGATCTACACTCGGTCACGTTGTTCACAATAAGTGTGATTTCCTGTAAGCACCCTAAGCACAGGCGCTTAGAGTGAAAAAGCCTGTGGAGAACACATTACTTAATGATGCTCCTTTCATGTTGCCAACTGATTTATGCATAATTATCACACATGTAGTTTGTTTAAAGCATTGATGGAAGTTGTGCTGGCCTGTAAAACACTCAATCCCCTCAAGCATCAACCACAATAAATTACCCCATACCTCGGCAGTACAAAAATAACTTGAGAATAAATCTTATTTATCTTATCAGAATAAAGCCCGATATTTTTATTATTTTTTTTTGCGCATTCGCAGCAGGAGCTCTGGAGAACTTCAGAGCTTGTTTCATAGTGCAGGATCAGAACTCACTCATTGCTTTTAATTCGCAACGTTGAGTTCATGACTTAATGTTTATTGCTTTCATCTTTCCCCAACCTTTCATCCATTCACCACTCTCTCCTCACTGGCTCAATCTCGCACAACACCCTTTCATCCATCTCACCATCTCCTGCTTCTGGTTTGCGGTTTGACTTAAGGGCTCTGGATCTTGACTTAAGGTCTGCGTGTGCGGTCCTGGTCCATGAAGGTGAAGAAGAGACACACAGCCGCCGTGATCAGAGTGTGCATGGCCTCGTAGAGGAGCTTGGGGGAGAACACGCTCCAGATGAAGAGATGATAGCGCAGCACTGTGACCAGCACCACATAGAACACAGCAGGGATGGAACGCAGCAGGGCAAAGCAGTAGCTGCCGTGGCCGAGAGACACCGCAGCCCTGAAGGGGGGGAGAGAGAGAGAGAGAGAGAGAATGAGAGAGAGAGAAAGAGAGAGAGAGAGAGAGAGAGAGAAAGAGAGAGAGAGAGAGAGAGAGAGAGAGAGAAAGCACTCTCATAAATATAATGTATGCACACACATTACAGCCATTATCCAATTTAGCCTTGTGCCGCTCCCCCTATTTTCAAACCCAACTCTATGTTTTCCTCTAGAATAAACACAATCATCATCGTGTTTCTCCAGACAGCGACAGAAGACCTTATTCACTAGTTTCAACAGTAAAATAATGCACACAGAAATGTGAGCACAACTGTCTGCACTGCTCTGTATGGCCTGAGCTGCTGCCCGCTCTGTTAAATTGTCCAAAAGATTTTTTAAAACTCAAATACATTAGAGATCATTTACTTTCACTAACCCCACCCCACCATAACACTTAAATACTGGCACTCTGCTCTGCACTTTGTATTACAAGCTCATTATCTACATATTTATATTGTGTTTTTGTCCATTCAGATGCTGTGAAAATGCATAAGTTAGCAGAACTCCAAATAAATGAAGGCAATCAGTTCATAAAATTAAGTCAGAAGTTTGCAGGATGCAGCTTTAGTTTAAGAGTTACTTACACATATATACTTCAATGAGACACTATTTAGAAAGAAAACAAATATTTTCTGTACATGCAATTCTAAGCATTTATTCACTGTAATTATGCAAATGTAATCAAACCTTACAATTACATAAGTGACTATTCAACTGAAAAAAGTTCCATGAAATAAAATTGTGCAACAAAGCAATCAGAACCACCCATTTGAGGGGATCCAGGTGGTTTGGTGGTCTTATGGCAGCCAAATCTGCACCTAAACAAAAGCTACAATCAATTACTTGCCCTTATACTAGTAATATAGGGTGGACTAGGGAAGCTGCAGCACAGAAACACCACTTTTAATGTAATAATACCAGTAAAATGCATCCAAAACATGATGATAAAATGTGAAAACTCAGAACTGACTTTACCAGACCTTACTGATTTTATTATTCATGAAAAAAAAAAAAAGCTTTTTAATTACAAATGTACATTGCAATCTGCCAAGTCAAAAGTTACAGGTTTCACGACCGCATGGTTTTTAAATGATGAAGTCGTTGAACTGCAGTATGACTGTTGAATATGTTTTTGTTCATGTAATTCATTTCTGTATTGAGACTTACAGTGGACATCGAACATTTGAACATTTCTGGGGTGGCGTTAGCTTCTTTGTGCACCCTTATTAAATACAACGTGTTCACTTTTCTACAGTTGCTACAGGCACACACAGAGGAGTCACTTCACTGAGTAAATTTCAGTCATTTAACAACACAGTTACTTACTGTACACTCTGTAAGACACATCTAACCTGTTAGTCCACCTTGCAGAGGTAAAGTTTTGATGACACTTCACCTTATGCTGCACAGTTTAGGTCCTTCGTCAGTGGTCAGTTTCCGGCCACAGGAAATAGTTGATTGGATATTTTTAGGTAGTGTAATATTCCAGATAGTTCATAGTATAGCCCAGAAATGAAACTGAGGTATTTAAATCTCCAGTACCACTGCTGCACACACACACACACACACACACACACACACACACACAAATACACATATATATACACACACACACACACCAGACACACCACACACACACCATGTCAATGTCACTGCTGCTGTGCTGAAAATGATCCATCACCCAAATAATATCTCTTCACTGGTGTCCCTGTGGAGGCAATGACCACTGATGAACAGGATAAAGAAGGTGTGAGATAAAAATGGTGCAGAGAAACAGCTGTACTACAGGCTGTAACCGCTACAAAACAAATTGGGACAATGGGTGTAGATAGAACGTAGATGTATCTAATGAAGTGGCTAATCAGTGTATACCAGACAACAGCCTAAATGCATGGTGTTATATTTTATACATTTGTATACAGTTGTATACAGTAGGCATCAAATGACAAGTGAAAAGGAGACATCGCCCACAGGGAACACTTATATGCGTATACACATTTGAATGCACAATTACTGTTTAGTAGTTGAATTTAAGAACAATATAGCACAAAACAGAAAGAGTGCATCAAAATGAGGAAAATTGTCCCTTTTTATGTGAGAGAGAGTGAGAGAGAGAGAGAAAGAGAGAGAAACATTCATTGACGCTAGTAGTTCATCTGTACAAAAATACCAATGACATAAAACATAAAACAGACATGTAAAACTCAGAGGGTCGAAATCCTATAGGCCTGCATGTTCTTTCCCCTTTCCTCCTTCTTTGCATTGATCTACTCCCCGGCTGGCTGGCTGAACTGCAGGCTTCCCCTATATCAGAGTCTATTCCATTTTACATCACTCTCCTGTTTGACTGGCAGCAAGCGGATGTAGGATGTAACAGCCCCTAATTAGCCCATTGCCAGGCCTTCAAGGCTGCTAGTTCATACTATGGAGCTGCTTGCCTGTACTGTTGCATTTGAATATCTGCCATCAACACCCTGCAGCACTGCCTGCAACGATTTGCCTCAAACTCCCTGAAATGCTGCAGGCTGAATTCTCTTAGCACCCCGTAAGCTTTTTTTTTTTTTTTTTTTTTTCCCGCCCCCCCTTTCTTCACGGACCTTCTCCTCGCCAGCTATCAGGGCATTTGCAATTCTAATCTGCAACTCTCATAGACGCTGAGGTGGTGGATTGTTCCCAGTCTTCAGTATCCATAACATAGCACACCTGTTGGCCTCGAACTGAGAATACTCACTAATAAGAACCTCTCATCATGTCTCTCTGCTTCAATCTTGGCAGCCAGTGAAAACTTCTCAGACATAGAATGGGTCAGAGCGTCCTTTGGGGTTCCGGAAAGGAGTGTATTGATCAAAAGCTATTTCCTGGATTTGGTGTGTGTGTGTGTGCTTGCATGTGTGTGTGTGTGTGTGTGTGTGTGTAGTAAGGATGTTGATAGACAGAGCACAGGCATTATTAATGGGCTGCTGCGTGAGACTACTTAAGCCTATAATTTATCTCATGGGACAGTGGATGCACTTTGTGAGGCAGTGTGGAGGGCGGGAAGCGGAGGGTAAGGGGGAAGATTCAGCAGAGGCTTCATGATTAGACCTAAACACGAAGCGTTTTTTAAACTTCTGGAACCTTCTGAGGAACCAAGACATTTTACAGGACCTCTGAAAAAACAGGGCTGGGCTGTAATTCCAGAAACTAATTTTAACTTCTATTCTAGAGATCCTTTATTATTTATCTATTAAAGTAAAACTTTGACTAATAGTCGTCACTGATTGGTTAAACACATTCTTTTATGCATCTATTACCAAAAAGTGGCCAAGCTGTTATGAATTCCAGCACAAAAAACAGAAAAGGACAAATAGAGAGTGTTGGACGATTGCAAGGTCAATCCCTTTGGACACCACAGCCATTTGTGGAAACTGTCCAATTAAGTGTTAGCAGCAGTTAAAAACCAGGGGGCTAGGGGTGGGTGATCACTGCGCTACAAATAATTTTCAAAATATACAGCATTTGGAGTTTTTTTCTGTCTTCAGTTAAATTGAATCGACCTGAAAGTACACAGTTGTTTAGATTTAAAAGGCACTCTCTACCCTTTCAGCTCGGTTAGCCAGTGTAAGCGGGAAACCTAGTCTAAATGGGGGAAGTAATGGGCTTAAAAAAACAAAAAAGAAAAGTCACTCAGAGAAGCTCTAAAAAAGTGAGAATTTGGGAATTTAAATTCAACAAAATGCCAAAAGGAAAAGAACTTCAAACTCAAATCTCCTCCATACTAGTATACTTTTACTGCATGCTAAAATGACAAGCCCCTAAAAGTTAAGAACTCCTACATCGGTACCTACTTTGATCAGCCATTAAAACCACTGATAAGTGACGTGAATAAAAGTGACGATTTGGTTACAATGGCACCTGTCAAGAGGAGGGATTTATTAGGCATCAAGTGAACAGCCTGTTCTTGAAGTTGACGTGTTGAAAGCAGGAAAAATGGACAAACGTACGGATCTGAGTGACTTCGAGAAAGGCCACATTGTGATGGCTAGACAACAGAACTGGAGAATGAGGAAGTGATGGCATCCGGACGCACTTTGAGAGGAAGGCAAGCTGACGGAGAGGAGGCAAACGGATTGATCAACTCTTATTCAAGAGAGCAAATTCTCACAGCAAGGGAGTCTCAACACGTAGCACAACACATGATGATCAAAACACTTTCTGAATGCTTCAGATGCCGGTCTGGCCAAACACACTCCAGCGTAATTAAATTTTGATAGGAATCTCCAGACATACAGTTCGACATTCACACTCTTTGCGCTCCCTGGGATTTGCATACATTTCTATTTTTAAACCACTTTGAGCCTGTGTAAACTTTGCTGTATTTGTCTGATTAACGTTCTCTGATTAAGACGCCGACTGTCTCATAGGATCATCATTAATTGTTATCCAAGCCCATCTCCATCACACTAATGACGGTACCCAGACCAGCAATGAAAATAACATCTCTATTATTACTGGTCTGTGATGACATATCATCTTCATGTTCTAATAATTACCATGAAAAATAGACTATGATTGATTAATATAATGAGGTAATCGCCTACAATTAAGCATCAGTGATGCATGCCAGAGCAAATCACGCAGCAAGGCAGGGCTAATTGGTAGACGAGCAAATTTTAGTATACAGCTGATTTGTGTTTTTTAAAGAGAGAAAAAGACGACAGCCCAGAACACTAGAGCCTGATCTATATATTTTGCTGATAAAAATCAGCCAATGAATGTTTTATGAATTATTTATCAGCACTGATGAAAATCCACGGTCTGAAGCCAAAATAATGACTAAGATCAAATTTTCTGGCAATTATTAATGGTTAATTATTAACATGTTTATAAGAACTATAGCATTTTCGAAGCAACTCCCCAGTAAACTCCCCAAAGCAAAGAACATAAAATAAAACATTTGAGTTTTCTTACTAATAGTCTCTTTATTGGCATTTATTTGGAAGTTTATATGGCTCCAAACCTCAAAAACTCTGGTATGTTTGCGGTATGTGTTTAGTGCTTACTGTTTCATTGGAAGGTCATTTTTCTCCAGTTCTGATTATTGAACTAAATATGATGGAACGAAACTCAATTATGATGATAATTATATACTTCATTTTTGTGAGTTCAACATAGTGAGGGTTTATATTATTTTATATATTTAGATTTATTTAAGATTTTGTGAGTTCCTGCATCTTATTTCAGAGAACCGACAGTCTGAGAGCTGATATTTATGTCTGAAAGTATGACATTTTTGTAAGGAAATGTGTGTAGAGAACCTTTTTTAAAAAAAAAAACGAAAGAATATGGAAATGTTTTTTCAAATGCATTTCTTTTTCACGCACGGTCCTTTAGGGAACCTTAAATCAAAAGACGGGTTTACCTTGAAAAGAGGCGAATGCTGGTTTTCCTTAACATTTACTTTAAGGGTAATCCATTAAACTGAGTTTAAAATGAAATGAAAGTGTTCTGGGAGCATGTTTGGGGGCATACTTAGGGTTTACACTATAATTTTTGTATTTTTTTTTTTGTTGCCAAAACACAACACTATACGTGGGTGCTCTTACTGTATTTCAAAATATGTGGGTGAGAATGCAGGCATTGCACATTTGCAGCCCTGGAGGCAGGATCAGTTAGATAATGCAGCAAAATTAAGTGTTAAAGGGGGCACAACTATGTTCACCCAGTGAACCGTTGATGATGTAGGTGATATTAGGGCAACAGGCTACTCTGCTTAGCATTAGCTCTAATAGGTTCAACTTGGCACTAGTTTTGGTTAGAATTCGAGCCCCAGTCATTATACACACATATGTAGTCAGCTGTAAAAAGTCATTAAGACAACATGACAAGTAATTATAGACATTTACAGTGGCAGACACGCTTAATTAAAGCACCATAAAATTTAATCAAGTTATCATGAAGGCAAAAGCATGAGGAGTCTTGCCCAAGGACTCTTTGACCAAGCTGAAAGGCTCGAAATGCCCTTTGTGACTCCAAGCTTTTGATTTCATTTTTCTATTTTAAAACGTTAAGAAAAGGTACAAAGAAGCCCCTTTTCTTTGGGAGAGTGAATGTAGTCAGGGTCAGTGTCAGGGAAAAACGAATAGTGGGCAAACTTTGCAAGAACCCAGGTGACCTGAGTGAAATCATGCAATCTGAGGGGTGCTTTCATCCGTGGTGTGAACTGTCACTTAAACATTCACCAAAAGTACACAAAAACAACACACTAACCCCATCCCCTTTGGCATCTAATACGTTAACAAGAAAGACTAAGAGGCAACACAGTCTACCATAATGTTTAATCCTGGTCCTAGTAATAAGAGTAAGTGATGTATAAATTCCCAATGCACAACAAAGATAGGCAAAAAGCAGTAGTTACCTGACCACTGACATATCAAATACATGAACACCTTTGAGAGCACATTTTCACCTCTCTATCATGATTTGTATCTTGATGCACAAAAATCATACCAACAGTAGTACAAGTGGGTGGTATAGTTGTGCACCCAAATTCATCCTAAGGCATATTTTTGCTTTTTGCACAATAATGTAGTGATATTCAGCTCCGGAAAAAAAAAAAATCAGTTTCTCAGTTTATCTTCCATAGGTGACATACTGCTAGTAGTGTTTTGCCATCCAACTGGTCACATTGCCAGAGGAGAGTGCTGTTTGTGGCAGTGTTTTTTTTTTGTACTTCCTCATTAAATAAGATGTGATTCAGGTGATCACTAATCTGTACCGCATAAAGCAGAATGAGGTGCTTGTGTAGGAATTTAACAGACACTGGCATGGAATGGCTGTCACAGAGAAGTAAACTGCAGTGGTCTCATATTTTTTTTTTTGGAGCTGTATACCGAAACTGTCTGAAATTTGAATTATATCTTGAATTACAGTGTAACACTCAAATGATTCATTAAGTACTGCATTTATTGCTCAGTATTATAATCCCTCTCCATGAAACTACCATCTTTTTTTAGTGTGTGTAAAGACCTGGGGATTAAGTGCCTACTAGCACTGCAGCTCCAGAAAAGACTGCTTGCCAATTCCTGTCCTGCTGCACTTTCTTCACACCTGTTTTTTGTTGACTGTAACCATTTTTCTCCTCTATATATTTCATAATATGTGGGTGAGAATGCAGGCATTGCACATTTGCAGCCCTGGAGGCAGGATCAGTTAGATAATGCAGCAAAATTAAGTGTTAAAGGGGGCACAACTATGTTCACCCAGTGAACCGTTGATGATGTAAGTGATATTAGGGCAACAGGCTAGTTAGCATTAGCTCCAATATGCTCAACTTGGCACTAGTTTTGGTTGGAATCGAGCCCCAGTCATTAAACACACACATGTAGTCAGCTGTAAAAAGTCATTAAGACAACATGACAAGTAATTATAGGCATTTACAGTTATTGGCAGACACGCTTAATTAAAGCACCATATAATTTAATCAAGTTATCATGAAGGCAAATGCATGAGGAGTCTTGCCCAAGGACTCTTTTTAGTTCAGCATGATGTGCTTGTCTAAATGAGAATCAGACCTCAGTCTACACTAGATGCTACAACTGCTTGGTAATGTTTGATAAACACATCTTGTAATGGAGTCTAATGCTGTGTAGATGTCAGGCAGTGTGTGGTAAGTCATAAATTCTCACGAAAGGAAAAAAAAACTGACTAACATTTTTGCTACAGCAATGATATTCACATACTTTTCACTATTATGTAGTTTTTGTCTGGCAAAAATAAATGTGCTAAACTGTAATGCTAAACTAAATGCATTTGCTGGAAAATGATCATAAATGTGTATAAAAAAGTCAGGTGCTCATGTTTTTGCATGGCCCACGGAAAGAAACGCGATGGAAAGCAATAGACTGGCAGTAAAAAGAACCTACTGATGAATTTTCCTGAGCCATTATGTTAGCCAGTGTGTTCTGTCTCCCTTTTGCATCCTTCAGATGTAAACTACAACCATGCAGCTGATCAAACCAGCAACGAGAAGACACTCAACATGAAAGACTTTTTTTTTAGATGTGATGTTGAGAATTTTATCCTCTTATACAGAGCTGATGGAAACAGTTTGTGCAACATTTGTATTATTTGCTTGAATTTAACTTGACGACTGGATGGAAACGTGGCTACTGTTTTGACTGGGAGTGAAGACAGTCTGGTGGAATGCTGGAAGCGTCACATTAAAAATAAAGGGTTAGATATTTTATATAAATATTTGTCAGCAGAAAAATACCAAAACTCATATTGGCTCATATTGGGCAGTATAGACCAGAAAGGTATAACTATAGCACATTCACATCAGTCCTCTGAGTGCAGTTTCAAATGATGGGTTAAAAGCTGAGAGGGGCACAGTGTTCCAGCTGAGGGGTGGAGTGGGAAGGTCTTGTTGAGAAGCGACACATCTTTGACAGCATAAATGGACACTAAGACATTTACACTGTTTGCACTATTGTGTGTGGGTATGTGTGTGAGTTGCAGAACTGGTATAGTGCAGTGCACTTTAATTGTGTGTGTCTCTGTAGGCACTCTGTCAGATGAGGAACAACCTAGCTGCATGTGTTTCTTTGTGTGTGTGTGTCTGCTGTCACCTACTTCCTCGCCTCACTCGAGGAACAACTCAGCTGGACTTGCTTAAGTGTGTGTGTGTGTGTGTGTGTGTGTGTGTGTGTGTGTGTGTGTGTGTGTGTGCGCTCGTGCTCACTCTCTTTTCTAGGTTTCTCATATCCCAGCTTGTGTCTTGTGTATAATATTGTGCAAAAAAAGTCACAGGCCCTTGTGCAAGCTGTTTAAAGCCAATTACCCGAGCAGTGAGGGACTTTCTGCCAGTATATACACACATTAACATTATAATAAACGCAAACAAACCAAAAAGGTTTGTTTATTATATAATAATTGAGATTTGTTCGTAAAAAGTACTTGAACTTCTGCGAGCTGATGAAAAGAACACAGGTTCAGTTCCAGACTTCACCTCGATGCCTCCACGCTTTGCACTGATTTATAAAACTCCATCAGCAGCTCCTTAATCTAATGAAGTATTGATTAAGCTGAACCAGGTTTTTGAGGAATCTGATGAGAATTACAATGTAATACAATACTTCCATGTGGTAAATTCTGAGAATGATTCAGCAAACACATACATAAAGACAAAAACGCTATCTAGTAATAGTATATTAATAGTATTTATATACATTCCAGTATTATTTGATATCATTTTAAATATATAATAAAATGTAATAAAATATACTTTTCTCAGGAGACGTTCACGGTACTGAAAGTGCCTGCAAGTGTCCACTGTCTCCAACTTCCTTGCTTCCTTCTTACCTGAGCACAGCTGTCAGAGTGGTTGTGTTTGTGAGTACGTGTGAAAGACTTTCTCCTACCTGTCTCTCTCTGAGCTGAGGTAGCACACCAGGTGGCACGCCCAGAGCAGTGGCCCAGCGTAGGTGCTAAACGCAGTCAGGAAAACAGCAGGAGCCTCCACGTAACTCTCCAGCCCCACGAAGCCCACCGAGATATCCACCGTGGCGATGTTGTTGGAGTTCCCCTGAGATCACATCAAAGACAGTTAAATGAAAGCCTCCACAAAGACAGCAAGCTGACAAAAACGTGACAATAAGAATCAACTCGGATACATTTCTGCCTACATTTCGGCTCCAAGCAAATGAACGTGCAGTGATACTGCAAAATAGGCAAAGACTTAAATCTCGGAAATATGCATTATGCATGTACACGCCATCGGGAAGAGGCTGACGTCTCTGAAGAGAGTGAAGCGAGTGTCAGATTTGTGCGGTTGTTAAAGCGGGGAGAAACCTAAAGGAAAGGGAATTTACTCTTTGCTGCATCTCTCAGAAGGCAGACAGATTTCCACTAACTCTGTAAAGCTGAAGCAGTGATGGAATGATTGAGTTTGAGGGGAAAGGAGAGAGAAAAAAAAAAAGATTTTGGACTTCCTAACCTCACACTCTGACAGCATTCTGGAGGAGGCCTTGTCTGTCACTTTGAGTGCTTGTGTCAAAGCTAACACTGTTGTGAAAGACCTGAAGGTAGCACACAAACACACACAAACACACCACACATAACCACACCCATCTTCTACACTCTCAATCTGTCTTTGTGCCTTTCGCTCTGTACCTCAAACCTCCATAGAGTGATGCTTGATGAAAGAGACCCAGCCTGCTAGCACTAAATGAATCCAGGCAATGATGGGATGAGTGCTTTCTATTGTCGTGAGGATGTCTGAGAAACAGCAGGGTTGATGGTATAATCACTTTTACTCAGAACGGATGGAATTATTGCTTTTACTCAAATGAATAAAGCAAGAAACAGAAACTAAGTGAAAGTGTGAGAGATAGCAAAACATATTACAAGAGAGATGAATAAAGAGAGAGAGAAAGACAAAGATATATAAAGAGGGAGCGGGCAAAGTACACGAGACAGAGGGTTCGAGTGTGAGTGTGTGTGTGTGTGTGTGTTTGGGGGGTGCTAGACTGACAGCGGGGAGAAAGAATGACCTGTGAAAGCACGGCGCAGGGGTTGACCTCGTTTGGCTCCTGGATCCAAATGCCATTCTGCAGGCCAGTAATTTCATGCTTGGGCAGCTAAAATGATAATTGGCGAGGGCTGCTGTATTCATGGCCCTTAGTTAAAAAGCCAAAGCAGAGCACAGCACAATAAGGCCCTTAGGGGTCACTGACATGGCGAGGAATATCAGTACGGGTGGCTGGACACCTTCAAATAATGAGGACATCACACACAACCAAATGCAAAGACACTCGTAAGTTGTGCTTGCAGCACTTTCATCGCATGGCTCCATAAAGGGAGGCGTAGCTTCGACATCAGCATGTTCTTGAGTCACGCACGCTCACTTTAATACAGTCACTCGGACAGACGTGTTTTGGCGTATAAAGGGTCTGCAGGAGCAGATGTCTGTTTTTGTGAATCAGCCGAAGTCCTATCTGCATCTGAGCAGAGTGACATTCACACTCCAGGATTTTGCTGAAGCAGATGCTGCGAGGGAATTCTGGCCACTGCGGTTCCACTAAAAAGGATTAGCAAATACATCAGGTAGGTAGAAAAAGGGTCTTCCTTTATGCTGCATTAATATTTGTATACCAACCCAATACATTCCCAAGAATACATTATCCAGCTCATTCTGTCGTGCCTCATTCAGAGCGTCAAAACTGAATTTACATACGGAGAGTAAATGCTGCTACATGCCTTTCAGCATCCTGAGGTGAGCAGCATGGAACTTATTCGTTTAGGGAGGAGACAAAAGACTGCAGATCCAGCAACTTTCCAAAGCCGGAACTCCCAAACATCACCCGCTTTTACGCTTCTCCAAGTTTTAAATGAAAAGTTTGGCAGAAAGTGTCATTTAATGGCAGGAGCTGAGATATTAAATGCAGTTTTAAGTGATGGAATTTAAACCCAATAAAGCCGAGCTTGTACACTGCCTGCAGATGAGTTAGACCAATCGGAAGCAACCAATCAGAAGCAACCAAACACCCATGATGAGTACAAGGCAACACAACTACATCTAAGTGGCCGTCTGGCACACTATGTATATGTCTGCTTGGCCAAAAAACCCCAAACAAAAAACAACAAGAAAACTTAACTATCTATAAAAGTGATGATATCGGTGTGAAAAAAAGCAATTAATCATTTTCGCAAATCATTCCAACACTGTATGGCATGCTGTTCTGAAAAAGGGGGGACATTTATATTGAATGGTGATTTATTTCTAGATAATGGTGTGGTAAACATGTCGGAAAAAATGATTGAGATGATGCAGATACTACATGCTGTCTGAGGCAAGTGTGTGATGGTTAAACAGTGAGGTGCTCTTACCTGAAAATAGAAGAAGGCCTGACCGAACCAGTAGTGCATGATGGTGGTCTGTGCAGCATCATAGTGCAGCTTCTTCCAGATGAACTGAGCCATTAGCGTCTGGATGAACAGGCAGCACGCCAGCGTGGGCAGGTTATGAGCACGGAACAGCAGAGCCACTAGCAGCACCACGCCACTGTATACTTCCCATAATCCCCTGCTCTTCAGACGCTTGCCCTCTACCACTGAGGACATCACCTGAGAGCGCAGCAGATCCTTCACTCCAGTGAAGAGGATACCCAGGACGAAGACATAAACAAAGCGTGCCTCACTTGTTCCTCTGAAGGAGAGAGAGAGAGAGAGAGAGAGAGAGAGAGAGAGAGAGAGAGAGAGAGAGAGAGAGAGAGAGAGAGAGAGA
>JBBPCY010000032.1:4309432-4323165 GCA_037974405.1 Brachyalestes nurse | reverse complement strand
CCACATCATTGCATTCAGTTTTTATTCACGATTTGTATAGTGTCCCAACTTTTTTGGAATCCGGTTTGTATTTGTATAGTGTATTTTTGTACTGTACAGTTGTTGTGTAGTTTTTATTGTATCCTTTGGCTGCTCTTACCTTTGTTCTGTTCACTTTCTGCCGTAACAATGCAAATTTTCTACTGTGGGACTATTAAAGGTTTATCTTATCTTAATCCCGACTGGCCCATTTACACTAAAACATTGCGTCTCTGTCTTTCCGTTTCTCTTTCTTGCTGTGTTTTCCCTTTCAGAGAAAGAGAGAGAGCAGTTCTGTGCTGTGGCAGATGCGCAGGCAGCTGCTTTTGGAGCTGGTGGCCATCCTGCCCCGCTCACGCAGCACACATGTGCCCAACGACTCGGAGCTGGACGCCGAGATGGAGAGCGGTTCAGGATACTCCGGCCTGAGGGAGGAGCATGTGGTGAAAGCGAGTGCGCTACTCAGACTCTACTGCGCTCTCATGGGCATCGCTAGCCTCAGGTACTGCCTTATGGGGGTTTTCCACTGACTGGTACCAGCTCGGTTCGACTCTACTCACTATTTTTGCTTTTCCATAACTAAAATCTGGTACCTGGTTCTGGTACCATTCTTGGTACCACCTTGGCTGAGGTCCCAAGCATGCCGAGCCGATACTAAATGATGACGTGTACATATCGGAGGTTACTGATTGGTGGTTGCTATCGTTTTGTCAGTGTTGTTGACTGAATCCAGACAAGCCGTCCGACATTTACCTCAGGATACTTTACCTCAGACCACTTTACCTCAGACCACTTTACCTCAGACCACTTTACCTCAAGATGCGTTACCTCAGAATACTTTACCTCGGAATACTTTACCTCAGACTACTTTACCTCAGACCACTTTACCACAGACCACTTTACCACAGAATACTTCACCTCAGAATACTTTACCTCAGAATACTTTACCTCCGAATACAACTTTCTCTGCCTCAGCAAACAGCCTCAAACCAAGGATAAGAAATTAAACCTCTTTGATTTCATCCATGCTATCGATTGTAATGATCATATAGCTAATGTAATGATGCCTGTTTGTAATGATGCCTGTTTGTAATGATGTTGTTTACCTCTGATTAGAGTGCTCCGCTTGTGCTGCTTCTCAGAATGTTTGGTAGCTATTTGAACCAGTTGTAGTGGAAAACTGTAGGTCCGAAACAGAGTAGAACTGAACTGAACCGAACCACGCTGGTACCAGTCAGTGGAAAACCCCCATTAGTGACCACACAAGCACAGAACAGCACGATTACATACAAATCAAACTTAGTGGAGAAAAAATGAATTAAATTAAATGAGGAATTGTGCTTTAAAAACTGCTAATTGTAGCTTTGACCTGAACTTAGTGTTTTAACATTCCAGCTGTGCATTTTAATACAAAGTAGACCCAGTATTGCCAGCATTAGACTCAGCTGGTGTTCAGTTCTGATGTTTTTGGGTCCTCTCTCCTAGACCAACAGATGAAGAGGCCGAGCAACTTCTCCAGCTGATGACCAGTCGTCCCCCTGCTACTCCCGCTGGAGTTCGCTTTGTCTCCTTGTCCTTTTGCAAATTACTTGCCTTCCCTACACTTGTCAGGTACTGTGTCCTTATGTCAGAAGCTTTAATTAGTGTGTTTGCATGAGCAATCACACTACTGTTCTCTTTAAGTTCTTTTGGTAGCCAAAAAGGTGCTGGTTGTCATCTGAGTTCCTGCAACTGTTCCAACGCCAAAATGTCCATTAATATCTGTAGTTGTGCGCTTGTATAAAACTTTGATTGGTTGTTAGGGAGTATTCTTATCTTATCTTGATCGTTTAAAAATGGTCAACAGTATAATATACAGTAATCCCCCAGTTTTACGCGGATCAGGAGTCGCAGATTCAGTCACACGCTGATTTTTTTGGAGAACCGAACTCAACGCGGAAACTGCAAATATCCTTCCGAGCTGCATTTCTCGGCAGGGAATTTAAATTAAAAGACAGGTTTACCTTGAAAAGAGGCGAATACGGGTTTACCTTTATATTTTCTTAATTAAACTGAGTTTAAAATAAAATAAAATTTATATTTATAATTTGTTTATATTTAGGGTTTACACTATAAAAATAGGCTACACACGTAACAGAAACTCATCACGTGATGCATCTTCTCGCGTTATGCATGTCGCAAATCACGTTATGCCACATTTTTTTATCGGATCGGATTGCGTCTTTTCGTCCTTCCCGATTTATGATCCAGTAATTAAGGTCAGGATCGGACCGATACCGATCCAGAATATCGGATCGCCGCATCTCTAGTAAAAACATGTTAGTGCTGCCACATATTGAGGCAACTTTACCCATAAATGGCTTGGAAAGAGCCGCTACAAGGATTTGTTCCTCTGAACGGTGACAGCTTAGCATCAGCCTAGAACTATTTTCTTGGGTAAGATGTAAAAGATTTAAAAGTTCCAAAGTGTGTAAAAACTACTCAATCACTATGTAATACAATGACAGTAAGAAAGGGAATTTGATATTTCAGTACTCCGGAGCAGGAGCAGCTGATGGTGATGTGGCTCAGCTGGATGATTAAGGAGGAGGAGTACTTCGAGAGGTAAGGACATTCTTTTTTTTAAATTGCAGTTATTTAAAATTTGAGATTTATTTATCCAATTTAGAAAAATCTTTTTATCTGGAACATTCTTACTCTCTCTACCCCACCCCTCATTGAGTCAAGATTTGGATTAAAGTTGGATGTGAATTGACAGACAGATCTTACTAATGCTTAAAAATGAATACTGATAGTGTTGTAATGTGGTTTCAGTTTGAATTTGTTTGTAAAGAAAGTGGTGAAACAAACAAAACCTTTTTACTGCACCTCCTGCCTGCCATCTGAATTCATTTATACTAAGAGAAATACTGGCTAAGAGCTGCCTTTAACACTAGAACCGCCAACATTCCAGCCCCCCTAGAACCGCCAAGCGTCAGCGATGCTAAGATGTCATTTCTAGAAGCTGTGAAGCGGCTCGTTCCATCTTCTTTTTTTAATAATAATGGAGACTTGACAAAATAAGTGTTTAAAAAATATATTTTTGCGGATTTTTTCCACTCACATCCACAGTGATCTCTCCTCCTTCCGACTGTCCCTCGCTCAGATCCTGGTACCATATCCAGGCTTCTTTGGCCGTTATATATCTTTTGTACAGGTCCATGTCTTAAATTTGGCGGTAAAAATGACTCCTTGGCGGTTCTAGGTATAAATGGTCGTATTTATTTTTCTTTTTATCACACACTCACCAAAATCCACTAGATGATTAATAAAGCCATTGTAGGAAAAGTCATGAACTTAGAGATGTAGGGGTTTTATTTTAACAGAACTTCAAACATTTGAAAACGTCAGGGGGTAAAAATGACCTCCTTGGCGGTTCTAGTGTGAAGCCAAGTTTAAAATAAAATGAAAGTGTTTTGGGAGCATATTTAGGGTTTACACTATAAAAATAGGCATTTTTAGGCATTTATTTTACCACATCACAAATGCGTGGTTTTTCACTATACGTGGGTGCTCTTGGAACGCAGTCCCCACTTTTGGGGGGTTTACATTTATAAGGTAATGCAATTTGTGGGGGAGTGTGTCTGTGTAAAATGTAAAAATAATACATATAATAGTGTGTGCATGTGTGAGCTCTGTTTCATCCCATTAATTTTTACACAGCTCACACTATATATACTATACATATATATGTATATGTATATGTAATTTTGGATCATTTGTTCCAGCAACATCTCACTGAATTCACTCCTATATCTCAATATTTCCATTAAATACACTCTTAGACCATTTTCAGCTAGTTGCCGACATAATGGTGACATAAATGGCCAATTCTGATTGAAATCGAATGCCAGCTGTTTGCTCTACCACTCTTACATGTTACTCATGTGACCCTGGCGTTAGGAGACTCTAAGTGCATTTATTCTGAGGTTCTCCTCATTGGTACCAAATCTACACTGTCCAAAACTGCCAGTTTCTCTCTCCTTATTGACAATTGCTCCACTTCCCGCTCCCCACAGGTTAAGAGTCTGGGTGTCATCCTCGACAGTGCTCTTTCTTTCCAATCCCACATCAATAACATTACCCGGTCTGCATTCTTCCATCTACGCAATATAAATCGTCTCCGCTCCTCCCTTACAGCCCAGTCTACTGCTATTCTTGTCCATAGTCTTGTCACTTCTCGTGTAGACTACTGTAACTCCCTCTTCTTTGGTCTTCAACTGGTCCAGAATTCAGCCGCTCGCATCATTATCAGATCCCACCATGTCACTCCCATCCTACAGCAGCTCCACTGGCTCCCGGTTAAGTTCCACATTGAATTAAAAATCCTTCTGTAAACCTTCAAGGCCATTGACAACCTCGCCCCTCCACACCTGTCTGACCTCCTTCATGTTGCCACTCCCTCTCGTACCCTCAGATCTCCTTCTTACATTCACCTGACTGTCCCCTCTGCACATCTCACCTCTATGGG
Source organism: Brachyalestes nurse (assembly GCA_037974405.1). Classification (NCBI taxonomy): domain Eukaryota; kingdom Metazoa; phylum Chordata; class Actinopteri; order Characiformes; family Alestidae; genus Brachyalestes; species Brachyalestes nurse. The sequence continues at coordinate 4,318,637 of JBBPCY010000032.1, read as the reverse complement.
GAGCAGAGCTTTCAGCCTCTAGCTTTGGAACTCATTACCACCTGACCTTAGAAACATTAGTTCCCTCTCACTTTTTAAATCCAAACTCAAAACCCATCTGTTCAAGCTCGCATATTGTCTTTAAACGATTTGCATTGTCCAATTTTACCATTTTTAATGCCTGTTTATTTTCTGCTTTTGTTCTTTTTATATTGTTGTTTATTTACTTGCACTTTTTGTACGGCGTCCTTGGGTGCTAGAAAGGCGCCTATAAATAAAATGTATTATTATTATTATTATTATTATTGTAATAGAAAAAGGGAGTTCTTACTTATGTGACTAAAATGTCTTGTTGTTTAGGAACTTTTTAAAGAGAGACTCCTGGCCCTTCGCAACAATAATATGATGCATAATGATCTTGATGCTATAGTGACTGATGCAGTAGTGAGAACTCTCTCTCTTCTTCTTTCTCTCTTTTTGTGTGCCATCAGGTACTACACTACATCTGCACTAAACACTCGCTAGGCAACGTGTTGCCATGACAACACAGCCCTGGCAATGGCTTGGTATTAGGCAGGTACATGCAGGAGCTAAAGGAGTGATGTCTGCAAAAGACAGCAGCTTCACAATATGAAGAAAGTGTGCAGGGGGCAAAAAATGAGATAACAGAACTAAACACTCGCTAGTAAACTTGACCATATTGTACTAATTGCACAAGTTACTTCAAAGGTTCAGAGCAGCAAGCACCATGTTCATACATGGTCATATATGTCCAGTCCACTTGGTGTGTGAAAGACACCGAAATAAGAGCATGTCTTTTTTCAGTAATTACAAATACACTGTGAATGGACCAAAAGAATTATTCAAAATTACCATAAAGAAATCTTGCTACATTAACTTGCTACTTCATTGGGAAGATTCAAGGTTTTTTTTCTGACAGTGACAGTTTGGAATTATCTTCACCTTTCTGCAATTGCACACAATGCTGAGAGTAGTACTCGATTTAATTATAGTAAAATCACTGTTAGACAGTGGCTCACTGCTTTGGCAAAAGACAACAGGATCAAATACATAAATTCATGATTTATTATAACTGCTGTAAGCAATTTGTCTGCCAAGCAATGTAACTTGTTAACAGCCTATGGTTGTGTTTTATAACTCTGTACAAGACTGATGTGTGAAGTCCTATATGTGTGTGTGTGTGTGCATCAAGTATTTAAAAACCCATCCGAATGTTGCTTTGCCAGTCAGATTTCACAACTGGAACTATCCACTTCATAACACTTTTCTAACTAAACGGCTCCGGATACACATTGCTCTAGAGGAAGTGGAACCCTGACACACATTCACACACACGTGGGACACGGCCAGACCCGCCGCTTTGGATTGACAGCGTGCGTGATGGACCCTAAGGGTGCGTTTTCTTCTGGAGTGGTGAAAAGAGGAAAGCTAAACAAAGCTGGAGCTCCAGAGCTCCAATCCAGTTCCACTGGGAGGAAAGCAGATGTTCCGTCATGTTTTATTAATCTGCTCTCACTGCAACTCTCTCCCACGGCAACCGAGAGAGACAGAGAGAAGGAAGCAAACAAAACAACTGGAAAAAAGTTACATTTCTGATAGAAATGAGGAGAATCTGAAGAAGGGGAAGGAAAGGGAATAAAAACAAGGAGCAAAGCACTGAGGAAGACATGCTGTGGTACTGGTCAACTGTTGGATCAATTCAAACCAAAGGCCAATCGCTGCTCTCTAAGTGAATCCGTTCAAATGAGAGCCAGCTGTGTCCAGTTTCTGCTCTCCAAGTGGTGAGAGGGCACTACCCATGGGAACTGAAATGCCACTATGCCATTTAGAGAAGCCTCGGGCAGGTGGGAGCAGAATGCCAACCATCTCCAGCAACCTCTGATAGATTAAAAGTAGCAGAAGCAATCAGTGTAAGAGTGATATAATCTGTACGTACGACATGAACCTTGTATAGGACAATCAATATATACTATATTCATCTAAATTGCAGGGAAAAGTCTATACAGCATCACTGCACGAATGCATTTTAAATCCCAAAGTGTTGTAAGTGTTTTCCAATAGGAACATATGACTGCATTTTTAGAGGTATTCGGCCCTGGAGGATATTTCTCTTCAGTGACAGACCTGCTCAGACATATTCAACTCTTATGTTATTTACCAGGTATTTTGAAAGTGCCTGAGTGAGGTAGATCTCCAAATTATGCTGGACACCAGCCCTCCAGGAGCCTGCGTCATCCTTTCAATGGTTTTGCTTTAAGGGGTCCATTTAAACCCACAACACACAGCACGAGAGGCCCTCAGGGGACAAAATAAGAAAAATGTTGCATATGTGACCCTTCCAAGTTTTCATGCTTCTTTTGTTTTGGGGACTGGACAGGAACGCAATGGACGATGGCTGTTTATATCAGCAGAATTGTCACTTTGTCATTCATCAACATGCTCTTCCATTGATTAATTCAGTCTGATGGGTCTGCAGCACTGTGTGCCAGTCTGGTCTTATGCATTTAACTCTGCATGCGTGTGAAGCCTGCTAAAATAATAATGACGGCAGGGTGTCAGAGGTGTGAGAGAGAGAGAGGGAGATGGGTTGCCAGGTATTGAGTCAGATTTCCAAATGTCACATGCTAACGAAGGAGAGCGTACTGCAGAGAGTGGGACCTGGGGGCTCGCTCTGCTTTATAGTAAACTCACTACACACACTGATACCGTGGTCTAGAGGGAGAGCAATCTCAGGGAAACATGTAATCAGATCCAAGATCCAAGATAATACAACGAAAGCAGTGGAAAACAACAACAACAGCAACAAAACTAGCATTGTTTTATTATTTGTGGTGTAATAAAAGTCAACTTGATGTAGAACTCTTTCATCTCAGTTAGGCATTTAGGTCAATAATGTAGTTTAAATGGAGTTTAAACAAAAAGATGGGATTTGAATGTAGTCTGTAGATAATAGATTTTCACCCAGTTCCCTCCCTCCTCTCAATTTGACCAATGGGAAACGGTGAGGTTAAGCCAACAAGGGCTGTTAAAAATGGCATTGAAAGTAGGAGGCCAGACTCCTTAGACAGCTGCACCACTCTAAAGCCGCAAGGTGAGGCGAACCGGGTAAAAATGCGGCAAAAAAAAAAGTAAGGACTGTCAGTTTATTTAGAGGCAACCACAATTTTTGATTCAACTTAAATTGCACTCTTCACCTAACCGAGATCCCATAATAAAAATGTGAGTAAGGGAAACTTTGAGATGACTCAAAAAAAGCTGATGGTTGACCTGTGAGTTTAAGTTCAACTCACTTTCAGTTTGTTACGGTGTGGGTTGTTAAGGAAGATTACAGGGCGCTGGAAGACCTGACGCCAGCACACCAGGTCATTACTTTGATTCAAACATCATACGTCAGAAAAGTTTTTAGACTAATCAGATGATTCATTCATTTAATATATAAACGAGTCATTTGGAATGATTTTACTCAGGAAACATGCACCACAGCGACACACTTAATCATAACAATTACAATCAAAATCAGTGCTCCTAATGTGCACCATCCTCTAAAGTGCCTGATCTGAACTGTTAATGCGTGCTGAGAGCTCTACTTTTGATGTTTGGTTTGGCCATTTTGAAGAAAGAAAGAAAGAAAGAGAGAGAGAGAGAAAAAAAATATATATGTATACAGCTCCAGAAGAAAATAAGAGACCACTGCAAAAATGTTCAGTTTCTCAGGTTTTATCTTTTATAGGTGCAAGTATTGAACTGAACAGCTTTGCCTTCTTTTTTAAGAACTGCTGACAATATTTCTCCTAATTTCCAAATAAAAATATTGATCTTTAAAGCACAATTTTAAAGGAAATGACAAATACGATTTGATTTGAAGTGATCACCTAATCAGTAGCTCATAAAGCAGAATGAGGTGCTTGTGTAGGAATTTAACAGACACTGGCAAGGAGTGGTTGTCATACTCAGAGATGCTGATTTCAAAATAAATTGCAGTTTCCTTTATTGTTTTCCAAAGCTGTATTTATATATAGGCTTTTTTTATTAGCTCCAGCACATGGCTTCAATGAATTCTGTGAAAAATGAAAGAACCAGAATGGGGTCTGTTAAATTACAGGTGGGATGCTTTTATTTATTTTTTTATTACAGAGAGCAGTATGTTGCACGACCTCAAAAGGCAACAAGGCCAACCTGAGCCTGTTCACTTCTGCACACAAAGATTCAAGGCCATGGGTTATTGCTTTGGGGCTAAGGGGGAAAAACACATTTAAAAACAATTGACTGATCCTTCCCTTTCTGTGTACGTGTGTGTGTGTGTTTGGGGGGGGGGGTGTGCATCTGTGTGTATTTCCTGATGAGAACTGGAATTCATTTCCATCTTTATGAGAAATCTGCATGCATAAACACTCACAAATGAGGTGTCAGCACAACAAACGCTCGCAGATTAATCAGGATAAAAATAAAAGTGCTTTTTTTGGTGCTATCCTCTCGACGCAGGTGTGCCGGGGACTTTTTAATTACAGCGCTCAGATGTTTCAGATACCACTGCTGTAATCCTGAAGTGATTTGAAATTAAAGCGGCTGCTGAAGTTGATGAAACTCTTCCTGGCCTGGTTCACAGTTCAAAAGGTGTCTCCCTGTCAAAAACACAACGTGAACCAGCCAATCTGTCTACAGCTGTCCTACTGAACGCTTCATCAAGAATTCCAGAGACTCCACTTGAAAAGCTGGTTCTTCGGCCCAGCAGGACTCTGGGACTGCATGGGGCTCAGTGTTTGAAATATCTGCCTGAACCTGACAGCACCTGACTCTTCACAGTGTTTGGTTGGGTTGACAAATCATTTCTTATATATTTGTGGGGTTCAGTTCGGGTTCAGATTTGAAATATGGATGGTCAAAGTTAGACTCCCACAATTACAACAATTACTTCTTTTATCGCCCTACTTTTATTACCACAAACTGGTTTTTCATCTGGTACACTGGAGATCCACCAAGGTCCCCAAAGTCAGCAGGACGATAGCACATGATTGTACAAGCCTAAAAAAACATTTTTGATCATTTTCAAAGGCAATGATTGAATAAAAAACTTAAAATCGAATTTAAGCTTTGTTTTGAATTGTCGATAAGTAGGCTATTAACTTTTATGGTTTCTTTTAGTGATGCTCTTTTGCTGGCTGTCATTGTCGCTATGATATTACTGCTTTCATTTCAATTTTGCCAGACAAATGAACTTCCGACTGAGAGGAACAGCATGAGCACTTTTGATACTGGATGATTTTACCATAATTAGATTCAGACAAAGCCTAAAAAATTCTGAGAAATACAGACCCTTTTCTAATTTTTTGAATTCCTGTTTTCGTGGGTTTTATGAGCTAGAAGTCCAAATTATGTACAAATGAACAACTAAGTACTTAAAATCGCTTAAGTTGTGGGCCCTGAATCTATAATCTATGTGAAAAGTGAAACTTTTTGAATGGAATTATGGAAATAAATAAACTTTTCCATGATATTCTAATGTTTTTGGAAAGGGTCTGTACATGTAATGCTCAGATTATAATTTCACCATTTATCTGGAAAGTTCTTCAACGCATTAGGGAAAATCATCAAGTCAGATACTCTGGTTGATACTGGATGTATTCAAATCGAGATCAACAGACTCTGGTTCTGATTCTGACAAGCTATACCGAAGTTCTAAATTTCATGCGCAATTAAAAGTTCAACAAGGTGGGGTCCCTAAAACTGCAGCAATGTAGAGAAGCAGAGCTTTTTGCAGGTCACTGTTATGAAGTGCAGTCTGGCCGAGGAGCTGAACCTCAAGAAGCAGAAAGCACTCAAGACGAGCAGCGTGTCTTGAGACGCCGTGTGGGCGGCTGCCTGTTACGGGGATGTTCTAACAGACATGCTTCTTTACATATGTTACACTGCAGAATCCTACAGGCATCACCACCCACTCCCTCTTACTCTGACACTGAAGCTGTGCCCACTCTGCTTTTACAGCAGCCATTCACTGTCCAAGGTTTCTTAGGGACGTGCAATAATATCTGCACAGTGTAGGGATTGGCAGATGATTATGTGCAATTTCATTTCAGTGTGGGTTTAATCTGAGGCTTTGACTGACATTTAGCGTTTATGCTAAGAAGAATTCCTTCTGACTAGCTGAACGTCCACATATGCAAGGAATACTAATGTTTCTTTCCTTTTACCAAAGGCAGACTGCTGAGAGAACATATTTTCTTAGTAAAGCCGTTTAATTTGATCAGTATCGTCCAGTTAAGGGCGGGCGAGCAACTATCATCGTAGATTTGCGTCTTCTTACATTCTAAAAGACTTGAAAGAAGACCAAAATGCTGGCAGTTAGCTTAGCTTGGATCATGGTGTGAGGGCACATCCTCGTTTGTTTCTTTGCACAGACTGCGTCTGTTCCCTGCTTGAGTCAGCTGCTCTACTTTTTGCTGTAATTTCAGTTTGAAAGTCGTGAGGGGTAAAAAAAAAAGAGATATCTGAAAGGAGGAAACTGCTGACATCCCGGTAGGGGGCAAAGCAAACAACAATGCGCCTGAAATAGAATTGTCAGAACTTGTTTTGGGACCACCAGACAAACCAATTTCATCATGACAACGGCAAAAAAGAAAAAGGTGGAAAAATGAACCTATGCAAATCTACCTATTTGCCCAGCGCATAATTAACGACACATAAAACCAATGACTATATTTACATGCGGTGATTCGCCGGAACATCTTACGAGCCTGTGTACATATAATGAGATTGACTTTGAAAACGAGTTTCTATGCATATTAAATCAACTATTTCATTAGAATTTCTTGTTTACACAAAGTCTATTTCAAATGAAGTAAATACCACATGCTAGGGTGTTCAGCAGCGAAGTCTGGAAGCCTGGTTTGCATCCTCAATGCAGGGGTGTTGTTTTCCCCACTTTATACAAAACTGAAAAGTCCACATGTAATGAAACCATTAAAACAAAGAACATGAGAGATTCAACCAGGTCAACCATAGGACTCTAAAACCAAGCATAAGAAGCCATTGTTAAATAGCTTATTTTGCATTGCATACAAAATCTGAGCAAGAAATGTGTGTTGTGTTGACCTATTCCTTTCACCTCAACCAATCAGATTCTGTATCACTCTTTCCAAATATGTAGCTGAACTGGGTCGTATGAAATGTGAAACTCATGATTGGAACTGACACAAGGTTTATGACTTTTTATTAGGACTAGATCTGAATCTGAAGGAGAATTATTTTTCCCCTGATTATAAAGAGCCCATGTCTTATGTCTAACCCACATCTGAGTTCCATGTATGACATTTCTGTGGGCTAATGTAAAAGAAACAAAGTCATAATGCATTTACAAGACAATTTTCTAACCTCTCTTTATCCCATTTGAACAGGCTGTTTTTGTAAAAGTGCCTCAGAGACATATACATGCAAATGACCTCAGTTCCTTTATATATTTTACATATATGCAAAGTACATAAAAAAATGAGCTAATGTAACTATTTGTGACCCGATCTGCTGTAATGAGTCGGAAGTTGGCCTTCTATTTATTTTGATACGAGCCGATTATGTTGAAAAACATCAAAAATATCTTTTTTGGTCTTATGTGAAAGAAAAGGTCTTCAAAATTAATCTCCGGAAGTTTCATCATGGAAATAATTGTGAAAATGTACTTAAATTGCTATTTAAGCTGAGTTGAAGCTCTCAAATCTTACAAAAGAATGTCCAAAATAAATGTTGTTTTCGCTCGTTTCAACCGAGGATTTGTCTGCATTCCGGTATCGTCTGAAACGTCACGATCTCAGCTGTCCAGATATGGTGTTAAAACGTCAATCCATGATCTTATTAAACCTCCCTTCTGAGAGGGAGGTTTACCAACATTCTACTGGCGCAGCTAAGCTAGCTGCCATCCGTTACAGTCATCACCCTAAACCTAAACCTCACTCCCATCCGTGTCACGATGAGCTCGCCTCGTCCAGCCTGGGCTCGAACCCGTGACGCAGCAGCATCACGGCCCAGTGCGCTATCGAGTGAGGTAGAACCCCATGGTACGAGTTTCCCTCAGTAACACATGTGTTAGGCTTTTGGGATGGAAGTTTACCAACATTCTACTTACACAGCAAAGCTAGCTGGCATCTGACACACACTCACTCTCACTCTCACTCTCACTCTCATGCACAGACAGTAGTATATTTATATATTAATATATCTAAATGCCTGTAGCAAAATTTTGTTGTTGAACACTGGGTGCCTTTCTTTGGATGCTATGGAGTGTTAACAAAAAAACGTCGAAAACCGACTTTAAAAGTGATTTTCTCGGTTTTTCAGTTGGAAAATGGTGCTGCGATAATTCAAACGATTGTAACTTGACAACCACTTAAGATATAGACCAAGATATCATTTTAAAGCTTATTTTCCCAATTTTCTTAATGATACTAAAACCTCAGTTTTGAATTTTAGGTCACTGTGACTCATTTTGCCAGATCTGGTCACATTTTGTTTCAAAAGTTTATGAAATAGGCCCTGTAAAAATAATAACAACAACAATAATAGAATAACAATTCATAGTTATTGTTATTTTAGGAACATCAGGAATGGAATGGAATTAATCAAGATAACACCATTATTCCACCCATAACCACGGTCTTTAATTTGACTCTCTGCGAGAGATAAGAGACGTCACAATGCTGTAAGAGAGACAAATGAAACCTCGTCATCTACAAAATACTGCTTTCAGTACATCGCATATCTAATACAATTGAAAATGAATGAGAAAGCCGTACTGCGCAGATAAAAAGGAACACATTTCCAAGCAGCTTTCCTGGTTGTTTTATTGATGCCTCAGTGAAAAATAAAAGCAGACAGTGCAGTACTGGCAGCACAGGGGGTGAAGAGGAGGTGATGTTTAGTGCCTGCTGTGGCCTAAACTTACACATCAATCATTAGCGCGCTCAGTTCGAAACACAGGCTACCAGAGCATGCAACTTTCATCAGCTGATAATGACGAAAGAAAATCGGAGGACATTAGTAATAAATGTGTGGAACCTTAAATTGTTGATGTTGATGGAAATGTGTCTCTACTAAGAAGAGAGAGAGCAAGAGAGAGCAAGAGCGAGCAAGAAGGACAGAAAGAGAGAGACCAGTAGTGGTGAGAGAGATGTAGAGATAGTGAGAGAGAGGGAGAGGGAGGGGGGGGGTGAGAGAGAGT
>JBBPCY010000032.1:4259513-4297984 GCA_037974405.1 Brachyalestes nurse | reverse complement strand
CACACACACATATATATATATATATATATATATATATATATGTATGTATGTATGTATTTATGTAGTGAGTGAGTGAGCAATTATTTGGCAGCTGTTCAAATTCTCCAACGCTTGCAGGTCAACGACCTCGTCCCTGAGTCTAGCCAGCCTTTGCAAGCTCAAATGAAAGAGACTATTAGAGCTGCTATCTCTCCTAGCATCTAGGCCTTGATGCTCCCTCCCAGTCTGTCAGAGGCAGCGGCTCCAGAACAATGACAGCAGATGACTCACTGCTTTCAGATCCTGAGACGTGCAAAGCCTCTGTTTCCATGAGGGAAACATACACACACACCAGCCCCCATCATATTACACAGCAAATTCATTATAATGTCTACAAGCTGATACAGATGTCTGATGTGGAACAACATCCATATTTTCAGATTTTGTTCTTTGAACTTTTGATTTTTGAAGATTTTCAACATATATTCAAAATGTCTTCCTTCTACAAAGTTCGAATTATGAAATTATAAACAATTTTCAATGCATACTATGCTGGCTTTCTAAGAAAATGAGTGCCCAAGGTTCTTTCTAACAGGATTTAAGATGAGAAACAATAGAAGTATTTATTCAAGCCTGAAGGTCATATTGGACATACAGTTTTAGTTTTCTAATGTTCATTTTTCAATACTGATAGCGAGGTCCCAATCTGATTCAAAGGATCAAGACCAGATCCAACAACAGCATATTTGAACTGAACAGGTCCTGGCTATGTTAAGTGGAATCCAATCCTTTGTTGTATATTGTGATTAACCCATGCTACTATCATAGAGGTGAAATAAGTAGACATGACCTGCTGCACTAAGGCTCATCTGCTGAAGTGAACAAAGAGATGTTTACAGTGGAATATTAAATATAGAATATAAAAAATATAGAATATAAAAATGTTTCAACAGTGTTTGAGTCCTGTTTTCTAAACACTGCAACTTCAAAAGAGCAGAGCATTAGGCTTCAAGCCTACTTTCTGCCACTTGCTGTAAGAAATCTAATAATGCAGAACTTTTGTACTGGCAGTCTGACACATTAATTTTAGCTCTCAAGCCTCTGAGCTTCAGCGTTCAAGCTTGATGAGAAAAATGGATGTGATTTTACATCTCCCAGAAAATAACTGCATTTAAATTGCAATCACAGTACCGGTCATAAAAAATCACAATGAGATATTTTCCGCAGTAGTAATAAATGCCACTATACACATGTAAAAAGTCATTTAAAGTAATGAAATATAACCAAATATAATCAAATATAACCATTAGCTAGCATTGAAATCTATACTATAAATGTTTTATTTTATTATGTATAATGTAAAATTATATAAATGTACAATTTTAAGCCATTATTGAAACATACACTAGAAAATGTAGTATTATTATGTATTATATAAAATTATATAAATGTACAATTTTAAGCCATTATTGAAACATGCACTAGAAAATTTAGCAGTTTTATTAATTGGCAAAAATATATTACCTGTGAAAAATCATACCACCTGACACTGAACACTAAAGTCTGAACCTCAAAGACTAGACTGGGACATTCTTTAACAATGCACCAAAACAGTGTAGAAAGATTTTTTAACTCAATCTCACCTATGCAGTAAATTTATGTCTGCAGATATTTACTCAGGTAGAATAAATTACTGCATTCATTCAGTTAATCAATGTAAACTGCCTAGTTAAAACACAGCAAAGCCTGAAGTCAAACTATTCCTGAATCAACGGCCCATCATTCATCAAACTGACAGTGAAAATAGAAGTAGAATAAAACGTGTCATTTCACCTCATTATTTGCCTCTTTATGAGTTATCACTTGAAAGTTCATTCATGATGGGGTTTAAACTCTCCTGATAAAGCGGTGACCAAAGTTGCGGCCTATTTGCATTTCTAAAGGAAAAAAGCTCGACAATCGCATTCAGAGAATACAGCGTCTGCTCTGGATGACTCTCTCAGCGGAGTAATAAAATATTAATAACTGCAAACTACAAACAATAATTACAGTGAGCAAATCTCGGCCAGAGAGGAGGGAGGACGAATTGAAAAGACGGAAAAGATCAGGTAAACAGATAAAATGTGCAAAAGTTACCATGTCTTTATTCAGCACACACTCCCTTGTAAGAACATCCAATATGCTAAATACCAAAAGGGTGAAGATATCTTGGCATCTTGAAATGTTCAGAGTAATGTTTGATTATTATTTCCTTTTAGGTAATAAAAATACATGTATAGTTTTACTGCTAATTATAAAACCTACAGCTCTGGTTCTGAAATCTGATTGGCTGAGGTGCAGTTCAAATAACTTTAAAATTCGAAATACTCTGAGCTCTGCTGTTCATGGAATACTCTTTAGTGTTATGTTGCTTGGCAACTATATTGTGATTTAAGACTATTATAATAAAGTCATTATTAAACACTGGTGTATTTAATCATAATGGAACCTCCTCTTGTGTAGAAACGTACTTTGCATCCCATTCAGAAAATGTCCTGGAACAATGATTTCAATTTGCCCTCATTTACATTTCATTTACATGAAGCACACCTTAATTCATGGAGATGTTGCCACGGTAACCCAATAAAAGAAAAGCATGAGCCAAAGGTTGCTCAGAGTTTGCAGCCAGAGGTTCAATAACTTTACAGTGTTAGAATTACAATATTTGAAAATAATAAAATGGGAACAAATTGATGGCACAGTGATTGTGTAGTGCGATTACATTCATAAAACCGCAGGCTGCTTGACACATATTACTTTAGTATACGACGCTGCTTACAGTCTACTAGGTTTCGAATTTGAGGGAGGTAGTTTTGTCCTGTTATCGGTAGTTTAAAGTAAAAGCTATACTGTAGTATAACTGTTATTGCTGGTGTGTTTGATGTTATCGAATCTTGATTGTTAACCTGCAAATTAACACTCAAACCTACACATACCTCTACCACACATGCCAAAATTGAAACTGACATTTGTGTGCACTTCACATTAGCAAAGAGACCTAAATATCAATCTAAATATCTACAGCCATGTTTCCTCTAAAAACGGACATGTAAAATGAGAGCAGGCAGTTATTAGGCTATATATCTGAAAGTAATGAGAGGAAGTATTCCATTGCTGCTTCCAGACAAAGCATAAATACATGCTTCACACGTTACATCTCTCCTCTACGCAGACCCTGGCTAACCTCCTCTGAGAGTCTGGCATCTGTCCATCTTCTCCCCATAAACGAGCCTGGATTTATGATGAGTGCAATCATGGTTATTTATCGGCGATGCTGCCGAGAGCAGAGAGAATATGATTGTGGCTTTTTGCCTCAGCAAAGGTTCTTTTAGCTGTCTACAGTACGGGGACTGCATTAAAGAACTGCAGGTATTGATCCACATTATTTTCAGAAAGGCTGCATCAACTGGATACAAAATTATTTAATGGCACTGGAAAAAGAATGAGGCCTACTCTGGCAAAAGAAAAGAATGTGTTTTACGTGCAAGTGTGAGGTTTTTTTGTACAGTGTGTACAGATTAACCAGCCGGTACCAGGTCAACAACCCCCTCTCTTGACGTCAGTAAAACTCAAGAGTTGATCTTGGACTTCGGGAAACAGTCAAGTGGAGGACTCCTACCCATCCATACAGGTGAGGCTGAGGCTGACAGGGTCAGCAGCTTTAAGCTCCTCGTGCGCGTATCTCCTGCTCTCCACACACGAGAAGGTCTGAGAAGGCTGAGTAAGCTGGGCATGAACTCCAGCACCTTCACAAACTTCTGCACTAACAAGAGCTTCTGCACTAACAACTGCTCTGCCCACAACCACAAATCAATACAGTGAGTGGTGAAGGTGGCACAGCACATCACTGGCAACCACTCATGGTACCATTCTGTCGTACGTGAACATGTGAAGACACCACAGCACACAGTGTGAACAGCACGAAATTCTTCCTCTGTATTTAACCCATTCACCAATTGAATTTTGCTTGTTACCGTCTGGCACACACAGAAGTATGGATGCACATATCACTTTACTAGGACAGAAGATTTGAAATACAGCTCTCAAAACCATGTGGAAATTAGTTGTAGGGGTTCAAACTTGTTGTCGAGAGCCTTCTTTTAACAATGGCAGCATTATTAGATGTATGCACGTAAGACGAATAGAGGTCTGCACAAAACTGAAGCTTGAACCTGCCTTGACCTGGCCAGATACTGCTCAATCTGAAAATCTGCTAAAACTGAAAAAAACAACAACATTTGAGCCTCTAAACTGAAGATATTTTACTATAATGTAAATAAGAGAAAAAGCTAAAGCACAAACTCAAAGCTGCTGATAAACAATGTAAACTCAATGTAAATGCTCAATGCTGTGTACACATGAAAAGTTACAAGTAAACAGAACAAGACGTCCAGACCTCCAAGATTTAAAGGAGCCTGGAAACTCTGTAAGTTGTTTATACATAAACATCATACCAAAGCCCCAGGAAAAGCATGAGGGTTACTCTGATCATCTTGCCAAATGAACACAGATAGTCCCCTGCGTTTGTCAGTCTTGGCACCCCTTCCTTCACACTCAAGTGTGTGAGATCAGCCTGCTCTTTGATTGGCTGATTGCTCTGGACAAGGTTAATGGGCCGGAATGAAGGCTGGCACACACCGGCGTGTGTGGCAGCCAGACCGTCTGTCAGTGTGTGTGTACAGCAACGCCATTTAACACCCCACAACCCACATAGAAGCAGAAGGGAGAGGGCTGGGCCTGGCAGAGTCTGTTTAGAGGTAGCTGGATTCCAAGGGTTATTAAGCAAACAAATTGGGAGAAAGTGTTAAGACGCATTGTAATTACACACTCTTTTTAAGTGCTTCAGCCAAACCCCTTCGTTCAAGTTTACCCACTCTAAATAATTAAAAACACCCTGATCTGAACGTTCACGGTTCACGAGGTTTCCCTTAGCAATTGGCCTTTTCTTAACAACAAAAAATGTTCAATTAAACAGAGTTCTGGCAAGAGTTTTCTGAAGCTTGAGAAGCTTAAATATGAGATGAAATTTGGATAGTCCAGACCGACTGTCTGAGCTTTAAAGCTTTCTCTGGCCCTAAATGAGTGTCAGCGTCTGCCATCAACGGCTCAGGTTTATACCAGAAGCGAAGGTCTGTGGTCCGACTGAGGCGCCGCCAATTAAAAAAGGACTTTTTAATGAAACCTAGCTGCCGTCAGAAACGAAGGGCAGTAAGGCTGGATGCAATATGACAGGGCTTACGGAGGGATTGGGAGAACGGCGCCGCTTGCAGTAGCTGTATGTCATAGAGGGCTGATGGTACAGCTTCTCATAAAGCCAGTCAATACTGTATAATAGAAAAAAGTACAGGGTCTGGTTACCAACACCAGTGCAGCACTGTAAAACTAATCCTAGATGGTGGGATGAATATCACACTGGATATTTTTTTTTTTTTTTTTCTTATTTCTTATAAGATTTCTTATTTCGGGGACAAGTCAACATACATACTTGCATGGCACTATTACTAATGCAAAGCTATCCCTAGCAAAAATCTAAACCCATAGAGAGTTAAAAACTGAGAGGGAAATCAAGCAAACATATAGTCTTGTCATTATGATCGCTGCTGCAGAGGCCATATAGTGTTTGTGATGTTTTTTTTCGTGGATATTTGGTTTATGATATGATGTACTTAGACTTCATAAATCCTCAAAAAGCTTGGCTTGTTTGTAGTCTCATATTACATTTATATGAGGATACGGAATAAGATGTGGACTTTGTGTCCCTTCGTGCTAGCACCCGTGAAGTGGGGAAGATACGAAGCACTTCTTGGGCAGTAGGCAGGGGTTGACAATTTTTTTGCTGTAGTACTGTAATGAGTACCTGCATTAATGAATGGGTACGCACCTAAATTCAAAAAACAGGAACCGGCAGGAACCATATATTTAAACGTCATTATTATTTTTCTTTTTAAGGTTTTCCTTTCCTGAGTGGTGGAACTTAGAGATCCAGTATGAAGTTACTCAAATTAGGTACGCATTTGCGCAGTGAAGACTGACAACCGGTGCGCGTTAGTCGTACCACAAAGGCCAATTCTTCCTTGCGTACCGCTTATGTCAATCCCTGGCTATAGGGCTTGATAGGGTAACTCCAAATCCTTAAGGAAAATACAGGTGAACAAAATGTCCATTATAAAGGACATAAATGAATGGGATGGGTCTCAGGAGGCTATTTATATGTTTGTAATATTTGTGTAGTGTACTTTTTATATTATACTGTTGTGTTTTTATTCTGTTGGTTATGCTGCTTCTGCTTTCTTCTCTTGTTCTGTCCTCTTGCTGTTGTAACAATGCAAATTTCCCACTTGTCGGACTATCTCATCTTACCAAATATCTTGCCATCTGGCCTGAGGCCAAACCCACTGTAAAACACAGATTTAAAAGAAACATTGTACAACAATGGGCATCTGTCTCAGGCATCTGCCATCACATTCATAACCATTTCATGTGAGGGAGGTTTTAAGGGCAATAAACCCTTCAAACTTGTTTCTGTAAGATCCAGGGCTGGCTAGAGCTAAGGAAATCTTTAGACACCAGGACAGACATACAGAAATGTGTTATTACTATTATTTCTTATACATTACAACAAATATTAATTAATATTATTAAACGTTATTTTCAGGATGCTGTATTGAATAAACTCTGCGGGCAGGTCCTTCACCGTGATTTCCCACAATTCCTCGCTTTGTTTACAAATGTAATGTCAGGGGTAGCATCTTGCTAGCTGTTACATTTCTATCTTTTTTTAAATAAATGAATGTATTTTATCTTCGAAGAACACAGCGAACATAAGTTACTGTACATATCTTGCAGTCGTTCTGTTCTCGGTGTATGGGGAGCCTGTTTGTGAGCTTGTAGAGTCTGAAAAGAAGAAGTCTGTTCTAGCTTTAGCCTCATGGCTTCACACCTGGAAGCGTGGTCAGACAGGTTTTGGTAAACTCTGCTCAATGAGGATGTACACCGTCGTGGAAATAAAAGGTGTTAAAAATGGGTATCGCTGTGGCTACTGTGGCGACTTGTGGGGAAAAGTTTCCTACGGTAAGTGAAAGAAGAAATTGAGTTTGGGGACCGGTGTCCTACCGTCAATCATGACAGCAATCAGTGAAAATACACACAGTGCTTTTATTTCCAGGAAAAAGACAGAAGGAATAACAGAAGGAACATATGGTGAAAGAGTTTAGTTTGACCTCTTTAGTTACCTGTCATTAAATCGAAACCTCAAACAGCGGCATGAGTGCAATATTTGACAGGTTGAATGAAGGAAAATCTGACACTGAGCGCTCGGACAGCACCATAAAACAAGACAGCTGACCCCAAATATATTGGATGCATCAATAAAAGCTGCATAATTCATATTCTATTAGAAACTATATTTACAACTTAATAAAACATGAATATAATATGAATTTAAAAACGACCATATCAGCATGTATGTCTGACCCTGGCCAAAGGACAAAATACTACTAAGTCATCTTTTACTCTAAGATGAATTTGTATTTCTTCATAGAATTGTGTCCCGTGATTGTGCTACATGGTTCTATAATAGATAAAGAATGTGACGTGACTTTATTTTACAGGACCAGTTCCATGCAGCAATGTTGTTCCTTCATATTTCCACAGTTCAAGATTTTACGTCAAACAAATTTGAAGCCAAACATCCTCCCACGTCCTCCCAGTGAACCAGATCTAAATACTGCTGCAACACTATTTGAGTGCATAATGTGAAGGTTGTTTCCTCCATCCTCACTCCTGATAGAAGTGGAAGCTCTTATGTAATAGTCTACACACATTTCAGGACTTCCAAGAAAAGTGCTGTCATTATGAGTAAATAGTGTGGTCCTGCTCTTTATTGGACATTTGTGTCTGTCTTAAGTCTTGTGATGTTGAAGCATTAAGATTAAACCACTACACTGGAAGTAAAACAGGTATGTCCCAATACTTTTGTCCATATTGTGTATTTACGCACGCTGTACATGTAGCAGTGTGGATGGGTTCAAAGCTGTTGGGTAGAATCTTATCTATCCCTATGCTGGCTGCACAAGGATGTGCATGATAAAATACCTGTCTGATCTGTCTTTGGTTCAGCAGTGACACCTTCATTTGGTGCTGGTTCATTGTAAAAAGGCCACCACATTTATTGGGTCCTAATGAATTAAAAAGTCATTAAAATGATATGTATGTAACAGTTAGTTAAAATGCGAAAGACTGTAATATAACACTCCACTCGTGAAAAGCATTTCAGTGATGTTCTATGACCAGGGAAAGATCTTTAAGGAGCAGGGTTGCAGGAAGATGGTCAGCTGGTCGGGTTTTTCCCTTTTCGAGGTCACGCTTGTAGAGCCTCTTCCTCCTGCCTGCCGGTAGATCTTCTTTAGCTCCTGATTCTCTCAAACGAGACAGCACCGTTTTGCGGGACATGGCTAGTGCCGGAGCCTCGTACAGTATAGTGGAGTATTTTGGGGGAGACGATGGCTATCGTTGTGGCTACTGCAAAAACGAGAAGGGCAATTTCTCTCACGGTGAGTGTCCTGCATCATTAACTCCCTGTTTTAACTGTTTTTTTTTACTTTTTTGTTCTTTCAAGCTTCAGTTAGAAAAAAAACTCAGAAAGAATCAAACCCTGGAGTGGTTACCTCGTTAGGGCGACTTTTGGGGATTTAAACAAACAGTTAAAGGTTCATTTATAATGTAAAATTAAATGTTATTCCAGAGCTACGGTAGGCTCTGTCACTGTTAGCATGTTTGGCTAACACAGCTAGCGACAGGGTAGCTAGCCGGCTGTTTGGAGTTGTCAGTCGCTCCAGGTTATTAGGTTTCTAAAGGTGCGCTTCCGTAGCTGTGTTATTATCATTCTCATTCAAAATCTTAAATCAGAAGTAAAAAGCTCGGATGGTTTCGTACTAGCGGATGTTGCTAACGCTAGCTAGCTAGTTTGCACCCTCTCTTGGGCTCTGACAGGAGGCTCAGGTATGTTTTGGGTGCACAGGGTCCCTGGATGATGTTTGGGGAGGAGATGACATTTGCTTTAGGAAGAGAGTTTCGTGAAGAGACAGTTTGTGCTCAGTTTGGGCTGTACTAGGTTGGTCAGCCTCAGTGCCAAGTTTGGCACGCCTTTGAAGATGGGTCATGTCAGGCCGCTACGAATCAGGTTTAAACCGTTCAAGTTATCAAACGTGTTGAAGTGACAAGGTCTGAAAATCTCTTAACTGCTGTGCAAACTGATGTAATATTATCATCACCTTTGAGAGATCCGAGACTTACTGTGCGTACTCTAATACTGGGTGTGTCTAATACAGGCGTTGTGATTGTTTATAACAGAACAGAACAGAATATTCCAAGCTTTAACTTTTTTTTTTTTACTTCACTTTACTCCCATGACTAATCCCATTGCACCTAAAACACATTTTAAGGTCGATTCTCTGGGCAGAGAGTAAGCCTGGTCCTGAATCACTGATGCTGAATAATATGTGGGCTGAACATGATTTTCTAAAGAAAAGTAGTCCATGACTACAATTGATCTCTGGAAAATAATCTTAATAAAAACAGTTAATAAAAATGTCTTAATAAAACAGCACTGCCATCCATTCATGCCAGTGTTGCTCATTATAACTGTGGAATTGCCTATTGTTTCTTTCGGAGCAAAATCAAGAACCCTGAATCAGTTGTGATGTATTAGTGCAGTAACATTTCTGTGCTGCATGGTGCTATTCATGAATGAACGTGCTCCATATAATTGAATTTGGAGCCTGATAATCTTCTGTCACTGCGTAATGACGGAAACCCAAGACGGAAGCATGCTTCTGGTGCTAATCTTAAGGTGACTTTCGCTGCTTTTGAGCTGCTTCTTAATACACCTCCTACTAATGGGGGGATATCAAAACATGCTCAGGGACAATATCCCTAATCATACTGGCCAGCTGGGTGTACATTTGTGGCTTTGCCAGATGGATTTCATACAGGAGAAATTGTAGGTTTATAGCTTTGTAAGACATGGAAGGAAATAAGAAGATACCACTTAAGGCTTAATCAGATTAGCTTGCATAGGGTTCTGTTGGCATAGGTCTGATCACATGTGCTGTTTCGATTTGTACAAGACACCTGAACTGAAGTGGGGCTGTTGCTGAACTGAATGAAAACACTGGCATGCTGCCTTGAGTTCTGGTACTCACTTTATCTTATTGAAAACCAGTACAGACTTTTCTCATTAAGTTTTGTTCTTTTTGTTTGATTGAGGGGAAAAAGTGTAGTGCTACTTAGAACACAAGAAATGGACAGTTATATTGTGCAATATATCTCAAACTGATTTGTGGAACCGTGGTTAAAGTTTGACACACATTATTTTGCTCAATGTTTTTCAATGTACACTGTTTGGGCTGTGAGAGAGCCTTGATTTTGTCTCCCTCCCCCACAGAAACACAGATTTGTACCTTAAAACTATACCATAGTGCTTTTTTTATGTCTGTTTGGCACATCTGTTAATGGATTTTGTAATGATTTGACCTTTTCTGCTTCATCAGTTTAGTGAAGACAAACAAGCAACTTTGTTGTCATTAATATTTCAGCAGTCCATCTGCTATGTCTGTTCTATCTGAATGCAATCAGGAGACTATTGTGCTCTCATTGTTCTTGTCTAGCAGCAGCTAATCAGACTCTCATTTTTTGAGGGAGGAACATCTCACCTCTGTTTCCATTACATGAGCTTTTCCCTGGATGCTCTGGTGCAGGGCTCTTTTTTTGCTGGGATTGCTATTGGTGTAGCCCTCAGATGTAAATTGATTTAGGTCTTAATCTTTTATGTCTTGATAAGTTCACAATGCTAATGATTGTAATGTGGGGAAATGGACCAACAGGATTGAGCTAAATAATATAAAAAAATATATCTACATCCAATATACAAATCTTGTAGTTATAGGTTTTATCCAGCGGGGCTCAAAAAAACCTAGCAGGATCTAACACGCACACGTGTTCACCTTTCAGACTGTTATTCAGTGTTTTATTATTTAAAGTGCGCTTTCCATCAGAGATCCTCATTAAAAGTAAAGGATGTATGGTGATTCTGGGAAATGTTTTAGTGTTTGAAAGCTCTGTGCGTCCCGGCTTTGCGTAGGGTTAGATGTTGTACATGCTGATTTCCCACATGAGTAGATGTGAATTATCACTGAAGATGTGCTGTGACCTTGGATTCATATCAGTATGGGCAGATGGAGGACTAGCATCAGATTTATGGTGCTCCAGGAGAGCACAGTTGAGTGCACTCACTGAGTGATTTGGATCCTAAATACATCTCTGATATGTTTGAAGTAGATATTCCTGGTAGGTCTCTCAGATCTACAGGAGCTGGTCACCTAGTGGTGAAAAGTTCTGAAACTGAACATGATGTAATGGCATTTAGTCACTATGAAGCTCGCTGTGGAACAAACTATGCACAATTCTCTACTTTGCACTTCTATTGGACTTCCAATTTTCTTTTATGTATTCTTTTACTTCTATTATCTCTTCTATTAACTTATTCTGTGTTATTCTATTTTATTTTATATTCTATTTATTTAAGGCATTTGACCTTTTGTGTATGATAATGTGCTGTTAAAAAAAAAAAAACTTGATCACAGTGTTTTCATGACCCTGGACAACTATGCTAAAGCTTTAAACCTCACAGAAATAAATGTTTTGTTTCTCCTTAATGCTAATCCTTGCAGAATTAAAACATAAATTTTGGACCAAATTTATCGAGTGGCACTGTCAGATTTGTACACTGAAAATATCGGATATCAGTATGAAAGATAATAATAATTTGCATATCTGAAACACACAGGTAGAGTTATGTATTCAGTAACATACGCTATGTGGACGAAAGTATTTGGACACACCTGCTTTTCAGTGTTTGGGCTAGGCCTCTTACTTCCAGTGAAGGGCAATCTTAATGCTTCAGCATACCAAGAGATTTTAGACAACGCCATGCTTCCAACTCTGCGGATGCAGTTTGGAGGAGAAGCTTTTCTATTCCATGACTATGCCCCAGTGAACAAAGCAAGGTCCATAAAGACATGGTTGGATGAGGTCTGACCTCATAAATGCTCTACGGAATGAATGGGCACAAATTTCCCCAGAAATAAGGCTGAATTTTTGGTAACTTTTTGGTTTGAAGGCTATTCAAAGTTTTCATAGTTTTGTGTTGATAGAAACTGTATTAAAAAGTCATACATGTTTGTATTGTTTGGCATAGGTTCCTTTGACATCAAGCATCATGATTATGCTTGGTGTCAGTGTCCGAGTCAAAATCGTGCTCAACCCATATACAGAAACTGTTAAGGCCTGTGTTAAAAACCTGGAACTAAACCAATTTCAATTTAAACATGTACTTTTCCTTACTAACTACATTATAAATCTGTCCAGTGGTTGCAGGCATGTGCGTTTATGAGCTCTTTTCAAAGTAGATTTACAAAGTCTATAAACTTTGTAATCTTGTCTCTCATGACTTTGAAAGTTTTCTTCTCTGGAACAAGAGGATGCGCTTCTTAGAAAGCTGCCAAAACCACAAACTAGGGATTTGAAACACATCCTGTTCGCACTGTGGCCTGAATGGGAAAGCTTAGCTCTCATGGGACTGATCTGGCTACAGAAGCACTGTTTCATAAGCTGCTGTACATTCATTGCCTGTAGAATGTCCTTTTTACTCCCATCAAGAGCAGTTTCTGGTTTGTCTTAAAAAGTCTGTGTCTGAGTTTTATTTATATGTTTAAATTAAAATTGCAGAATCAGAATTGGCCAAATCAGCAGGTTTTTGCTCCAGACTTGCAGTCAACAATTGGTCAAATTATAATTTTTATTTTGACACGTGATGCAGTTTTAAGTTAACTCCAGTCTTGCTGTATGGGGCAACTGGTGGCCTAGTGGTTAGGAAGTTTGCCCTGAGATCAGAAGGTTGTTGGTTCGAATCCCTGGACTGCTAGTGACATCACTGCTAGTGGCAGCCCCCTGCTTCACTTGGTGAATGGCTTAAATGCAGAGAAAGAATTTCACATTGTTCACACTGTGTTCTGTGGTGTGTTCACACATGACAATAAGGGGCCATTTTAAATGATACTACTTTAACTATACTAAAATATTGAATTATAAATGCACAGAACATATTGTCAAACACTGTATGACCAAAAGTATGTGGACAGCTGATCATCACACCTGTGTAAGCTTGTTGGACATCCCATACCAAAGCCATGAGCGTTAATATGGAGTTAGTCTCCCTTTAGGGATTTGACAATCTCTACTCTTCTGGAAAGGCTTTTCACAAGATTTGGGAGTGTGCCTGCAAGCATTTGTGAGGACAGGCACTTCCATTGGAAATGAAGGTCTGGCTCACAGTCAACATTGCATCACAAGGGTGTTCAGTTGAGTTGAGGTCAGGGCTCTGTGCAGGCCACTGGTTTTTCTCCTCACCAAACCCATCAAAGGACTTCTTTGTAGATCTTGCTTTGTGCACAGGGGAACAAACGTTTTTGGATGCAGAAGCATTAACTTTACTCCTTACCGGATCTTTGAAGCGGTGTCCAAACAGACCACCCTTCCTCCACCAAACTGTGTATTCTGGAAGGGAGCATTCTTGTGACTTCTGAAAAGGGACATGGGACTGCCAAATAGTGAAGTGTAGTTCATCCCTTCAGAGAATGTGTTTTCTCTGATCCACGATTCAGTGGTGTCATGTTTTACACCACCCTAGCCAATGGCCATGGAAGACTATGTGATGAAACCCATTCACGAAGTGAAGCAGTGGGCTGCTGCCAACGAGGCTGCCCTTAATACAAATTACTGCTATTTTTGCTGTACAGAAATTGAGATTGTCCAGGAAAATTCATGTTCTGTGTTTAAATAGCAAACTAAGGAACTCTAAAATTCATTGTCTCTTTTTCTTCTTATGAAGGTATGTGGTCACATGCGATGACGGTTCAGGACTACCAGGATCTGATTGACAGAGGCTGGAGAAGGTATGTCATCATTAACATGGTATGACATTGACTTCGACATTTGATGCCTAAATTAGTGTCAATAAAATACAATAAAATGTTGCTGTTTATGTCAAGCTGTACTTTTCTACATTTTCTTTTAACCTTTTTTAAACCTGTCCTTCAGAAGTGGAAAGTATGTTTACAAACCTGTCATGAACAAGACCTGCTGTCCACAGTACACTATCAGGTAAAACGACCATTATGGGAAAGTTCTGGATGTTCGGAATGTATTGATCATGTCGCGCTTGAGAATATGTGCAACTTGTTGACAGCGTAAATGTGAGCTTTACATGTACGCAGTAGCTCAGGGATGATTGTACCAACTAATGAGTGCTTTTGCTTTTTGAAGATGCCATGCCTTGGACTTTCAGCCATCAAAAACCCAAAAGAAAATCTTGAAGAAGATGAAGAAATTTCTGTCTAAAGGGGAGATGCCTGTGGTCGAGTGTGATGGTGGTGGTGATGGTGAGTTTGTCATCCAAAATGTAATCTAAGATCCAACTTCTTCTCAGTTAGTGTTTGGTAGTAAAGCGCAATGGAAGTCTGACCAGAGGTTTGCTGACTGTGGCTTATATATGACTTGAATATGACTTGCAGTATTTTAAAGACCTGTTAGTGTCTGCCTTTTCATGGAGTAAGAAAAAATTGTTCTTTTTTTTCTTGTCTTGCCATAGTCAGTAGCAATCCTACGTTGTGGGTCTCTAGTTATTTGTGGTAAATTTTGCAGTTATTTCAGACATGACTAGATAAATATAACACTTTTTCTTAGGCCTAAAGAAGGAAAGTTAACCTGGTTATAGTTGAATGTTGATTACTGATTTTATTTTAATGAAAGTAAGACTGTTTTCATTCTTAATACTAAGCTCATTCTACTTAGGTGAATGAGGGAGGGAAAAAAATCACATGCCGTTTTGTTTTCTTCCCTCTTTCTCTGTATCTTGGCTTATCTAAAATTATTTGTTTTCTTGAAATAATATTTAGTATCCTGAAAATGTTCTACTTTTGACATACTTCTGTCAGGCACAGTGAAAGAGAAAAGAACATGCATTTCCTCCTCTTGCTGGTAGAAATTGGCTTCCATTTGAGAGAGTTTCACTTCCTTTAGAAAAACTGATAACCTGAGAACCTCTCTTGAATGGGAACTGCGTATGGAGTAGCCTGTGTTTTACCTCACATTGCTGAAGGAACACTACCACTCTGAAAGCACTGAAAACACTTTTTTCCTGCAGGTATAGCCTCTGTCTCTGCTTGAAAAATCAAATTGTCTGTCTGATCATGTAATCTTAGGTGTGTTCAAAGAGATCAGAGGCTTCCTAGAGCCTCTCACTTCTTCTCTTCAGAGGACAGTAGCTATAGCTGCTGGAATATCTCAGTCTTTGTTCTCAGGTGCGCTCTTGTGCTCCCCTCAGATTTAGATTGTTCAGGATCATGTTATCATATTATGTTTTCCCTCTCTGTGTGATCATTTTTCCATTCATTATATAGAGCTGGATGATATGAAAAAAGTATGATCACTGTTGGCTTTTGTGTTTTGACTGTGGCAATGTGTTTAACCTTCACTCTCATTCTACCTTGATTATATTCGTTTTGTTTCTTTTTTCATTCAAAAGAATCTCCGTTTGTTGTTTGAGACTTAATCTGAAAATCATTGTAGTCCCTGTAAAGAGTGACACTTTTGACTGCTGGGTTACTGCACTTACTGGGCTAAGGGAATGTAATTATTTTTAGATCAAATGTTTAAAACAGAAATGTGCAAAAAGGCAGAAACCAGCCTTCATTTATTTTATTTCCAGTTTAATTAGTTCAGTTATTTTGAGCCCCTTATTCTAACCAGGGTTCCAGGGCTCATTAACTGAAATGTTGAGAAACAGCCTTGGCAGGTTGTGAGTTTAGAGCAGGCACACAGCCGAACAGACTCACACACACATTCACACCTATGACCTTGCATCTCCGGTTCACTTAATGCAGTGTGTCTTCCGAAGCAGAAACATGTAAACTCCACACAAAGGACCCTAAGCTTACTAGAATCTAACTTCAGGACAATCTTGATGCAAGCAAACAGCTTATACCCCTGCACCAACCTGCTGCCCCAGTTAGATTTAGTACATATAATATTTCAGGAGAAAATATATACATAGCAGAAAGTTAATGAAAAGACACAGCAGCTACATATAACAGAATTAATTTTGGATTTATTTGACTCAAGTCTTGGCTGCGTTTTTGCTACTCAATATCCAAGTAGTCCCTATTACATTTATCCGCCCATAAAAATGTGCTTTGCATCTCAGTACTATAGTGCAAGTGTTCTTTTCTCTATAGCAGCTGCTTAAGCATCATTTTTTTTCAGATCTAAAGCAAGAATGGACCTTTCATTTTCTCTTTGTCTCTCAAAGATGAAAGCACTAAGTATGATGTATGTGATGTTACAGTTTTTGTGGTCTGCAAGGTCTTCCATGGTTATTAGGAGTTCAATTTTCTCTTTTTAAATCTTCAAACCATTTCCCCAGTTATGAAAACACCCAGCCTTTGCACTTTTTTCCTTCCTTGTGGATTTTTGCATTGGATCGCCTCAGAAAAAAAATATTTAATGCTTGTTTTGACAAATGGGGGTTGGTCGCTGTCACAATATAATAGTTTAAATGTATTGAAGTAAGCTCTTTTGACTCTTTCAGACAACACCATGCCATAAATTACGTCTACCAGTGATTTTTTTCCCCCCCATCATCTAGCTCAGTCACAATGTTTAGTTTGCATGCCCCAAACATGTTCTCATGTTTGTCCATCCTGTGACCATAGTGCCTGTTGGTTTATTTCTGCCAGTAGCCTTTATGTTTCTGAATGTCACATGTCTTCGTTATTGCAATATTATAGCTCAATTTCTTCAATAACTCCCTCTTTTTGTTCTGTTACCAGTTATAGTAATTCTAAGCACACTGCTGATTGCTTTGCATGACCATTTTTCTTTATTCTTACAGAAAGGTTGCTTTAATCAAGCTTTAATTGATATCAAAAGTTTGTGCATGTGTATAGGTGAACCAATGGACTCTGCATTTGAAGAAGGAAGAGGCATCCCTGCAGTAGATCCTGTGAAAATGCAGCAATCTCAGGTGGAGCTTCCCATCATTCCAAGTAACCCTGAGGAAGACAGGGATACCAAACCAGCATCATCAGAAACAACAAGAGAAGAGCCAGCATCTTCCCCAGTAGGGAAGGGCATGCGACTCGCTCCTAAACCAGGTGAGCCTCTCAAACACAAGAAATGGTGAATTAAAAAAAAAGAGGCTTTTAAGAGGCTGTTCTATAAATCATATTTTATGAGAATTATTCAGCTTGGTGCAAATCATCAGATGGAATATTGAAATGCTGAAATGGTCCTTAGGGTCATAACTGAACACACCAAAGCACAGCACCTGGTGTGAACAATTAGAAATTCTGTCTCTGTATTCCTTTCACCAATTGAAGCAGTTGGGAGCCACCCGCGCGGCAACGAAGGAGCAGTGTGTGAGGACGGGGCCTTGCTCAAAGGTGTCAGTGGTGGTCCTGGAATTCGAACCCACAACCTTCTGATTGCAGGGGCAATTTCCTAACTACCATGCCACTAGCTGCCCCAGTGTGTGTGGCAAATTTATATCATTATTATTTTCACGCCATTCAGCACCAGCTTCAACCCGGCAAAGAGGATCATAGTGCATCAAAAGAACAAAAACAGAAACACCACTAGGCTACACGAGTGCAGACAGGACAAAAAACGCAGTGTGAAGTGAGCAGGAGAGTGTACAAGAAAGACACAAGAGCAACAAGACAACATTTTGGTGTCCTCAGTGTTTGAATGAATGCACGCTATTTAAAAAATCAGTCTAATTAATTACAAGCTCTCTAATTAATCTATATTAATCACACACATTTTTGCTGTAAGAGTATTTAAAAATTTTAATGAATTTTGGCTAGGGCTGTAACGACACACCAAACCCACGATTCGGTTCGTTTTGCGATGTTTGACTCACGATTCGGTTCGTATCACGATTAATTTGCAGTGAAGGAGAGGAGAAATTCTGAGGCGGCATTTTGTTTGGAGACACCTTATCTTTACCACAAAATTATAAACCAATAAACACTTAAATACCGCTTCCTTTCCATTCATACTGAGGACAAGGCTTCGGTGAACCGCATGAGGAGTCGAGTTGGAGGAGTCGACTCGTCTCTCTCGGTTCACCGCTCCATTCAAACAACAAACGCTCCGCCCAGCTGCCCGGAGGCCACAAAACGTTTTTTGCCCGGAGGCCAAAAAACGAATTCGGTTTTGTATCGTATATCATTACAGCCCTAATTTTGGCGTATAAGTGAATAAATAATAAACATTAGACATTCAACATCTCTTTTATTTAATAACTTTTTTTGCACTGTTCGTATGCAGTGATGGTCACAGCAGTCAAAAATATGACCTAATATGCTGAGGGAAAACAATGCTTCTGCAAGAACAATGATAGAATCAAGTCCATCTGTAGATAGATCTTTAGAGGTGCACAGAGCCAGTTTATACAGTCCGGTTCTAACACAGAAATCAGAGGGTTGGGGTTCGAATCCCAACTGGTAGTGTCACTGCTGAGGTACCCTTGAGCAAGGTACCGTCCCCACACTGCTCCCCGGGCGCCTCATTAGCGGAAGCCCACTGCTTCACTTGGTGAATGGGTTAAATGCAGAGAAATCATTTCACCATGTGTTGTACTTGTATGACTATGCATGTGACAAATAAAGAATCTTATCTTATAAAAGTCATTAGCCAAAAACCGTTCACCTCAACCGGGTGTTCCATTACTTTTGTCCGAGGTGATCTGTACTCTGTATTGGTACTCGGCATTGGCAAATACACAAATAAAAATACTCGCACTCGTATCGGTTTGTAAGAAACAGGTATCGGGACAACCCTAATTGCTACACAGTCATGAGTCAGCAGTGTGAACAGCAGAGGGCTTAGCATAAAGCCTTGGAGACCCCTGTGCTCGGCAAGATGGTGCTAGAGATGTTGGTTCCAATCCTGATTGACAGAGGGGTTTCAGTCGGGACGTCAAGGACGAAGGGAGGTGTTCAGGGCCGCGGTCTCTGCTTTCTTATGATGCTGAAGCTGAGGAATTATGGTGTTGAAATGAAGTCTGTTAGCAGTATTATAATGTAAATGTCTTTTTAGTGGAGGTTGGTGGGGGCCAGGTGAAGGCTGATGGAGATGACATTGTCTGTAGAGCTGATGGGACAGTACACAAATTGCAGAGGGTCCAGTGAGGGGGCAGCTGTGATTTTATGTGCCTCATGACAAGCCTCTCAAAACATTTCATGATGATGCTGTGGCTTTGAAGTAAGTTGTAACGACGGTGGTGCTCAGAGAGAAATGAAAGATGTCTGTGAGAACATCTGGCAGCTGGTCTGCACATCCTCTGAATACCTGACCTGGACTGTCGTCTGGTCCGACAGCCTTCCTTGGGTTGACTCTAAACAGAGTTTTCCTTGTCTCAGCCATGGTCAGACAGGACACCTGATCGTTGCGGGGCAGGGTGGTCTTCCTCACTGCCATGTTGTGTTTTGCTTCAAGCTGTGTGTAGAAGGGATTCAGTGCATCTGGAAGGAAGACTTCATCATCACAGGCAGGTGGAGATATCCTGTAGCTGTGATGGTAAACACAGTCCAGGACACGCGCCTCCTCATGGCAAAGTCCACATGCTGCTTGAATTTAGGGAGAACTGACTTGAGGATTGCGTGATTAAAATCTCTGGTGACAGCAAACAGTCCGCATGGATAAGAAAAGATTGGCCAGTTCGTTTAGTGTTGAATAGGATGTTAAGGATGTGCTACACTGATATCCAGTCAATGCTTCTGATTCCACACACAATGTTCTTAAGCAATATGCAGTCAAATCAACTTCTGTGATTCCGCCTAAAAAACAGTGTTGCTGAATTATTCAGTCAAATCTCCTCATTTCCTTTGTTTAAAAAAATATCTTTGAGCACAGTGTTGAGCTGTTTCCAAGCCTGAAAGAGACCATCACTTACTTTTACAATGATTCCCAACGTTATCTTATATCTTTTGTCATGATGCCATTAAAAACACTGGGGGATTCCCATAACATCTGGAGGACTGACAGCCTCTAGGAGAATTTAGCAGCAGAGGGCAGCAGATACCCATAATTTGTAGTATGGGAGATAGTTGCCTACTGTGGGTCTCAGCTTTCAGGAAACCTCCAGTCACTACTTTGTTTATATTAAGATAAAGATTTTACAAACTGTTTGAGAGAACTAATTTGTAGACCGATAATCAAGTCAGATATTAGGAAGAATTGAAGCTGTAAAACTGAAGAACATGTGGAACACACCATAGAACCTGAAACCCCCAAATTCTTTCAAACCTGAAAACTTCACAATTGGGTTCAATTTACAACCTAATCATCACTCAGTTAAACACAGGGCTTCCCCACCTCCCAGGAATGAGCACCCCCAGGAATGGGCCGGAAACAGCAAAGATTTAGAGACCCTCCCTAAAGGAGGAGAAAACTCCATCCCGCTTCCTGACCCGCTCCAAACGGAAAACACCTGGTGACAAATTTACAGTAACTGATTTTATAACCTTTTTTATGACCTTATGTCCTTTTATGCCTTAGATGCAGAAGGAGAGCAGTGACTGACATTACACAAAGCTTTAATAAGATTTACAGAAGAGTTAACGCAGCCTTTCTGTGCACAGAAATAAAGTGGGACAATTACTGATATAAAAGTTATTTTAGAGAACATGAAACATTTTTAAGCTATTATTTAAGATTTTTCATGTTGAGTCAGAGTGGATATGAGTGTGTTTGTGTGTGTGTGTGTGTGTGTGTGTGTGTGTGTGTGTGTGTGTGTGTGTGTGTGTTTACATAAATGCCTGAAGTATTTAAGCTGTTTTCAGTTTTTTCTGCGGTCATAGCTTTCACAATCATATGTTTGTTACACAATAATATTTTCATTTGATGGGTTGAAGCAAATGCATGTAAATAAAGGAAACACAGAAACTGTGTTCAGTTTCAGTTTTGAATTAGCTGTTTTCATGTTACAAAAAGCAACACATTTCCATATAAAAGCCTATTCAGCAGTTTAACGCTGTATATTCACACTGAGTCTTTTAGGTCAGATTGGATTTAGAACAAGTCATGCAAAACAGAGGTCATTTAAAAATATCAGTCTATATCAGTACTGTGATAAAGTCGAACAGCTTGTTTAATTCTAAGAAATATGGAAAGGCAAAGAAAACGGTTTTATAAAAAACATGACTGTTTTGGTACAGGAAATGTAAGAATTAGGCCCTTAAAATAAGGTAGCACCAGTTTTACCTTGTATGTTCACTGCATTCAAAGAGTTGTATGCATAAAAATGAAATTAAAATAAAAGTGAACACTGTGAAATTCTTTCTCTGCTTTTAACCCATTCACCAAGCAAAGCAGCAGGCAGTCACCAAGAATGAATGCACCAATAATTCAGTAGTTGATAATACTTTATATATTGAAAGTAGACTTCAGTGCTGTGACAGGCCCAGTTATTGTGTGTGTGTGTGTGTGTGTGTGTGTGTGTGTGTGTGTTTTTATTTATTTCATATTTAGCTTGCTGGGGGTGCCAGAAGACTCATCTGCTAGTAATAGCCAGTAAGAAAAGTGCGTCTCCTCTCCAGCTCCTCTTCTGTGTGTGTGCTTTCCTCTCATAAAGCACTGTGCCAGAATCAGCACACACATGCACAGCCTCCACACTGCATCACTGTCCCCTCAGGAGGAGGCCGTGTGTTTCTCTTTTTTGTTTCTGAACTGTACTGAAAAGAGTGTGTCCTAGACCTTGAGCAACAATGATGTTTATTTTCGTTTATCTTGTACTGAGCTAATTATGGTCTGTGTTTGTGTGTGTGATACATTTGTGAACGATTCTCGAGGGGAAAGCAAGTGAACTTTTATGAAGTGTTCACTGCTGGAGAGGGAGAATGTGTCTTCCACAGGAACAGATCTGTCAAACTTTATCTTTCCCCATGCGTGCCGTGACTCTGAGGAGACTCTGTTGGGGTGTGTGTGGCTGTCTTTACATTCTCTTATGTTAAGAGAAAAGAGAGAATATTGTGGTATTAACTGCTGTGAGGTTTTTTTTTTTAAATGCCCGTCACAATTGTGAAATTTCAGCTGGTAATTAATTGGCATATTAATAGTAATTTTTTTTTGTCTTTTGTCTTACATGCTAGCGACATTAGCATGAGCGTCTTAGCTAACAAATAAACAAACCATTACTGTATTTGGTGCTACCGTCTAAAGCTGGGTATACGTTAAAAATTTGAACTGATTTTGAGAATGACAAGCATCACACGATTAATGTCAGGTTTTAACAGAACTGCTTTCCTTTTTTTCTGTGAGGCAACGCACACTAGATGACCGAAGAACTGATTATAGTACCAAAATAATTGTTTTCCTTAAATTATTAAATTTGTTGGTATTGGTTAGCCTGTGTAGTCGTAATCATCTGACACAACTGCGATCAGCTAATAATGTAATAATTGTGACAAGTCTACCATTTTGCATGATTGAAACAAACTTGCCAGGTCTTCATTAAACTTAATTAATCAGCAGTAAAAATTAATAAGTTAAATGAATCTGCATTAATATAGTTTACTGTTACTACTCCTTCTTAAAGAAGCTCCATGTTTGACCTTTTTTACGGTCTTATGGAGTCTTTGAAATGCTCTATATGTGTTTTATTCATTTTCATTCTTTGGCCTTTTTCCTAAAACTCTGATTGTTCAATTAGTTGTCAGAATAATTGGTAGATTACTTGGTTACTAATGATTACTCACAATAAGGAGTGACAGTCCTAGAACGTATGAAATTGCTGCTGCTTTATCCAGCACGTTTCACCACAGTGCGACTGTAATAGGTCTTGGGCTTGGGTCGGACAGTAACAGGACACAGACCTGGTTTCTGGCCGTGGCCCAGCGTCTGCTCTGCTTCTCCTGCTGGTGTTTACTCTCACTTGGAGGAAAATCGTGCAGCTGGCTGCTCGTCCCTTTTCCGTGTTTATAGCACCCGTCGGAAATGTTCCTTCTATTTAGCCATCCGAAGGTATTAACAGGAAAAAGAGGAAGGTGTGCGGATGTTTCTGGGGGTCTAATCGTCTCCCCCACGTCACCGATAGCATTTAGTCAGCAGGGAGCGCGTGTCATTTGGAAGAAGAGTCAGGGGAAGCTGGAACTCTTTTGGTCGAGGGCACTAAAGTAGCTAAAGTACAGAACAAAATATGTGGTGATCTATTTCTCAAGGCTGTTATCATACAGCTAACTCACCACCGTTCCTGCAGGCTATTTCAACATATGGGCAAGTGAAAACTGTTATAAATAACATTTCTTGACTTCCTGTTCAAAAGCTGTTGTTATGACGGCCTAAGATATTTTGTTGTAGTTTCTCACAAGTGATTTCACCCAGTCAACACATTATGCACAAAACAAAAGCAATATGCGTAAACGCAGAATTGATTGTCTTGAATCTTAATCGTCAATGAGACGACTGTAACCTTATGCATTTAAATGTTTATTGTACCATGAACTGTATCAAACTGGTGATGTGCCTTCTGTGTGTCATTACACCCCTAGTTCAAGATGAGTTCTGTACTGCTATTACTGCTTTTAGCCATGCAACAGTTTTAATTCCTATAGATAGTTGTATGTCATGCAGAATAATGGGAAGGGGTCCAATTATTATATAGCTAGATTTATTCACTCTCTCTCTCTCATTCTCTCGTTCTCTCTCCTCTCTCTCTTTTTTTCCTCTTTTTTTCTATCTCTTGCTCTTTCTATCTCTTGCTCTTTCTATCTCTCTCTCCCTCTTTCTCGCTCCCTGTCTTTCTCTCTATCTCTCTCCCTCTCCCTCTCTTTCTCTCGCGCTCTCTGTCTCCCTCTCTCTCTCTTTCTCTTGTCTCTCTCTCTCTCGCGCTCTCTCTCTCTCTCTCTCTCTCTCCCTCGCTCTCCCCCTCTCTCTCTCTCTCCCGATCTCCCCCTCTCTCCCCCTCTCCCCCTCTCTCCCTCTCTCCCCCTCTCTCCCTCTCTCTCCCTCTCAATCTTGACTGTGCTGGGTGACTAGACCATTAGGCAGGCATGTGGGCAGCTGTCTAGCAGGGGCTGGCACAGGGACAGGCAGGAAATGGCTCCGCTTTCCTTATTGGTCCAAGCAGGATGTCAGCATGTAAACTGTTGACACAGGACGCCCGGAACGTTTGCAGGACCTGGCACCAGGCCAGAGAAGTAAAGGGAGAGATGTCAATGTAGAGTCCACTCTAAAGTAAATGGAGTAAAGCCTCTGTCCATTTCGGTACAAAATGGAGCTTTGTGCTGTTTTGGTGTTTGAATGGTGCGTATTTCACAAACCAGGGCTCTGTTTTAACATTTATTAAATATCAGTTCATTTGGAAAAAACTTTCACTATTTCACTCATTTTCAATATCCAGGACTTTACTGAAGACACAGTTCCCATCTTAAATGCCCTTTATTCCAGTAAACAAGACAAATTTCTTTTGTTTCTTACTCATTTTTCATTCCTATTAAATGAGAAATCAGTATTTATAGAGATACTGAGACAAAACATATTAAACTGCATGTTTTTCATAGGTAGAATATCTCTATGTATATGAAAACAGGAGGACACTGCCACTTTGTACCCTTAATATCTAAACATTAAACAATTGCTGTGTACATTTTGTTCTCTACTAGCCACCCCACATACCCTTTTTGTCCCATGAAAATGACCAATAAATGTTACCATGCCTTGCTTTTTTTTAATCTCATCTTCATGACCGTTAATGGCAAACACCACAAAAACTGTCACAGTTGAACGTCAACCATGAGTGCAGCTTACAGTAGCTGAATTCACTCATTAGAAAGGCTGTCTGCATACTTTTTGCGTGTGTGAGGTAGAATATTAATTGAAACTGTATGAAGTTACTATCCTATTCAGAACTACCTTCCTCATTATGCCATTGTGTGCTGAGTGTGTGGCATTTTTCCAGGGCTTCTGCTCTGAAACAGTAACACAATGAGGGGCTCCACCCCCGCTTCCACTCACTGAGGCCTGTCCTCCTATAATCCAGGAATACCTGTGTCTTCTCCAGGCTGCCCCAGGCCATAGCAACAGCCTTCTCCACACTTTCATTTAAACTCAAGTGAACTGAAAGAGCCTCGCAAAAAGCAGCAGGAGTCAACAGAGTCCATGTTGTTTTACTGCCTTGGCTGCAATGATGTCATGTAGTCCGAGGAGGGGAAAATGAGTTCCATCTACACAGAAGGACCAGATCCTGCTATTTACTACAGTAAGCCTGATATAAAGTCTTGCAGTTTGCATGTGTGTTCAGCATGTGGTTCACACATGTATGCAAATATACCATCAAAATGTGCTTTCGGCTATACAGTACAACTATAGCTAGAACGCACTTTTTTTTTTCTTAAAAAAAAAAAAAAAATGCACACAAGCATAGGCATGCACATCCATAGCCCTGCAGCTACCCAACAAGTAGGGATCAGAAACATGCTCACACCCAGCAAAGTGCCTCCAAATGTGGCTTTCACATAATACCTGTTTTTCATTATAGTAATTTTGCTTAGTGATACTATCCTCCATTCAGGACTTCTCAAAGCACTGCTTGCTGCTGTTTTTGGATGTTTAGGAATTAAAGCATTTTCGCTTTTGCCTGGAAGTTAAAACTTGATTCATCAGACCAGATTATTTCGTGTCCATTGCTCCATGGTTCAATTCTGTTGTTCACATGCCCATTCATTGTAAGTGCTTTTGGCAGTGGACGGGTCAGCATGGGTACTCTGACTGGTCTGTATGCAGCCATGCTGCTATGCACTGTTCTGACACCTATCTATCATAGCCAGCACAAACCTTTCCAGCAATTTGTACAACAGTGGCCCAGGTGGCCTACCCTGCTTGAGTGCACATGTCCCACAGATGCCAGTGTAATGAGAAAATCAATGTTTTGTGCTTCAGTTGTCAGTGATTTTGAAATGGTGGCATGAATAGTAGTGTGTTTTAATGTATTTATACATTATTTATATTTAATTGCTTGAATATTTGAAGAATCAAAGTAGGGGTGAGGAAACCTAGTATGCATCACATACTGCATCATTTTTCCAAGGTTTTACCTGTTTCTTACAAATTCTCAAAACAACATCATCAAAAAACATTAATGCAGTGATTTTTATTCAGTGTTTTCAAATGAACCAAGACTGATTATGCTCTGATTGCAATGAAACATAATTGGCCAGTATTTTTTAAAGTACTAATGATTTCAATAAATAGATGCTCAGAAAAGCACACTGTAAGTAAAGTGATGTATTTAGTCCTGATAAGGATAAACATGCCCACCTCAAGCTCAAAGTTTACAGGCTTTTATTCTCACGGTTTGGCTAATCCCTAAAGATTTTTGTTCATTCTGTGCAGTTGTGGGGCTACCTTTGTGTTGATATGTCTTTGTAATCCTTTTAAGATTTCATTCGTTGTGTGACAAAATAATATTTTTGTTTCTCTCTGGTTCTGTGTTGTCTCAGGGGTAGGAGCAGATCCTAGTAGGCCTCCATGTCGAAAAGCGAAGGATTTGCGCAAAGAACGCCGACTACAAAAAGACCAACAGAGACGACAGGAGGGAGACGCCTTGACCAGTCTGACTGTGCCACCTTCTAACCCAGCATTCAATCAGCCTAAAACCTTAGAGGAATTCATTGCAGACTCTCTGCCTGATGACCCCGTCCATCGTCTAGAGGTTAGAAGAGTGGTGTTTTAATGCCTCACTAATGTCCTCTTTACATTTTCATAAGACCATAAAGCCTGAGCAGATGCTTCAAAATGCTGAAGTTATAGAATCGAGAAGTGGCCATGTCCTATTGTACTGAGAAATCTATTCTTGCTTTTGCTGCAGTTGCTTGGGTGAGGTCAGCATAGGTAACGAATCTACCTTTTGTGCTTCATAAGCAATGCTGTATAAAAAACCAGCTTGACCCTTGTTTGTCACTGTCCCTTGAGACCCCACAGGCAAAGCTCATCTTTTAATGAACTAATCTCTTCTGGACTTTTCTGATTTGATTGACTGCAGCATGTCTTTCAATTTTCTTAAGTGGCTAGCCGGCAGTGGAAGCCTCATTGGATTGAGCTTACTGATGCACCTCCACTCATCTCGTTTACTCATAATACAATGTGCTGATGAATCAGCTTGGAATGTTAAGGATTTTGAAGATATATCACAGGGTTCCCATGGATGCCTAAATGGTCTTATAAATTCTTAAAATAGACATTAAAGAAGGTTTTTTTTCTCAAAATAATAAATGAAACCAACCTTATTTTTAGGGTTCTTTAATTCTAAGAAGAGTCATTGCCATGCATATCAAATAAATTCCAAACAGCCTGCCAACAGCAAACTGGTGCTGTTAGCAGCTGACCCCTGATAACGGATCAGAGGTCTGGACGACTGATAATTTTGAAAAAATTATTATCTTGTTCAACCAAAAAATTTTAGCATTCAAACCTTTCTTTAATTTAACATAGTGTTATCAGAGACTTTAATTGATTATATGGATTATAATGGTATCAGAATCAGCTTCAACAAGGTGTTAATTGTCATCTGTAATGATTTTATAAAGATATGTTCAGCTGTCAAAGTTACGGATGGCGCTGAAATTGACAACCGCTTAAATTTAAAACCCGCTGGTGGTGTCCTGAAGTGCTTTGACCTGTTTTAGCAGTCAGTTACTCTGCATTAATGCTGTTAAACTGCAGTTCTCTTAGCATGTTATCAACCAATCACTCCTTTCCATAATGGAAATTAGGGAGTTTAAGATAGACTGTGATGTATCGCAGGTTCCCTTTTCGCCCTTCTCTTCCTTTTTTATCAACAGTGCGTTTGGGGGCGAATGAGCAGTGTTGTGGGAAGTCGCCTGTGATCATTAAGTGTGGACAGAGTTCAGCGAGGGGACACTGTGCTCCCGTCTCTTAATGAGCTGGTTATACACGTGCAAATCATATCTGTTGAGCACAAACACACTAAACAGTGTGAAAGGTTACACTTACAAATTACAAATTTGAGGGAAATTACATGGCATATGTTCTGAGAAAAATATTTTGAATATTTCTGTGTTGAGAAATTCATGATAGTAAGCATTTACAAAACATACAGCCAAATGAGCACAGCCTCAGAGGAAAGGGTCAGTCAGTTTTAAAATAACCTGATCTGCGGAGACTGTTTCTTTTGGCTAGTTAAGAAAAAAAAAAGGTATAAGATAATTGTTCAGTTGAAATATTTCATCATTTTAGATGTTAAACCGTATTGCAAGAGACTTGCCACTATAACAGGATAGATTCAACAAAGATACATCAGCTTGAACTGCCCTTCAGCTACACTGTTTTGTCTTGATCAATATATTATAGCCAACGAACTCATCAATAGATGTACATCTTCTAGAATATGCTTAATGAAATGCTAGGTATTGAATTCTTAAAGGCTGACTGTGATAACAGAAACATCATGTCAGTATTAATAGATATTATTAACAGTCATTCATCAGAGTAATTCATATTTAGTCAATATTTGTATAATGAAGTAGTGTAACACATTACTCAAATGTAATGCAATTCAAATGGATTACTTCTATTCAGATTATATATGTTGCTTTGGCACAACTATAGATATGAATGTGACCAGCACAGTGCGACTGAGGAAATCGATACACAGCTGAAAACTTGACAGGCCATCAAGCAAATCTTATAACCCTGCGAATATGAAACTAAAAGTAAAAGATGTTGAAGAAGAAAACCTCAGTCTCACCTAAACTAGCAAGACCTGATTCTCATTTTGCCTTATGTTCATAAAAAATTAGTTGCTGGATTTACTAAATATTGATAGTCATTTAATTCTAAATATTATTATTTACTGTTAGGGAACTGACTTAGGTGTAATTGTGTATCTTAGGTATCATGCGGTATTCCAAAGTGCCCTCCAGGGGGAAGTGTAAGTACACAGTAAAGCCTCTTCTGTTTTTTGGGGTTTTAGTAACACTGCTTTTGTCGTCATCCTCCTGCCTTTGTTACATGAAACCCCTGTACTATTATGACACGACTTCGCCACGTCTTGGTTGGTCCTCATCAAATACTGGAAAATCTCAGGAGAACATCTAAGCTGCTTAAAAGATGCTTCTTATATTTATCTCAAACAAAAATCACTACTATTCTTATTACAACAAACATTGTCCTGGCCAACTTTTAACATAAGAATCTCTATTAAAGCCAGATAAAATAAACCCCCATTAAATAAACTTCTACTTTCTCAGCACACTCAGTCCGAGGGACTTGTGAAGAATAAGCACCTCATACAAGAAGAGACAGAGTTCTTTTAATTAGAAACAGGTTTAGCCAGTCTGTTGAATAGTTTCGCAAAGTTTTCTCCCTCCTCCGAGGCTAGTGCGGTCTCTAATAACATTTTAGACGAATGCAACACTTGAACCTGTTTTTGGACATCCAGGATTATATTAATGTACATTTTATTGAACTTTATGGGAATATTAGAGTTAAAAAAAATGTAATTAAAACCATAAAAGTCTTTAGGTTTCATTCATTATTTATCTTTTATTTATAAAATTGAAATAATCCTTGCCTATGCTTTCTTTCACCCAACCAACTCAGACAACTGCAGTCTGCAGTTCATTGACATGCTAATATTATGTAGATGGTCCTTCTTGCTGTTTTATCAAATTTTGATCTGAGACTTTTTTCCCTGCTTATTGATCTTCCTTCTCAGAACGCTGTCAAGTTTTTTTTTTTTTCTTGCCCTTTCTCTCTTCGTATTGCATTTACTTTTCTTTTTAATCTTTTCTTGAAATATCTTCCTTTGAAGGTGAGGCTAGTGCGCTCTGCGCCCCCCAGTCCACAGTTTAAAGCTTCTTTCGACGCTTCTTACCAAGTGTACAAACTCTACCAGATGGCCATTCACCGCGACCCGCCTGACAAGCCTAGCGAGAGCCAGGTCTGGTGTCTCCCAGTTCACTGGGCAGTAGGGTGGGGTGGACAGTACTTATTTTCGTACAGGTTGAAACTTGCACACATGACATGGCCTCTTTTCTTTACGTGAACTCTACAGCTACAGGATGGGATTAAAACCCAGGGGAGGCAGGGGTGGTGAAATGTGGTCATATTTTAAGATGGACGAATAAATCAGTATCGTTTTTACTTTCCTACATTTTCAAATAAGTCATGTGTGGTTTAGAACAACAGAAGAGTACCTTATTTGTATTGTGTGTAATATTATTTTTGACCTGTATAATGTAAATTCTACTCCGCTTGCAGGATTGAACCACAGAAATCGGGTCCGAAACAAATACAGCTGAAATTCTTATTCGTACTGAAATTCCTTGTTCGTACCAATATGAAAGATTTTGTTCAAATGAGACACAATGTCACTGGGTGGCTTTAAATATAAGCAAGAAATACAGAGTTAAATTTGCAACCAATTCTTAATACTTCCTAACATGAGTTAGCATTATTTCATTTGCAGTAACACCTGAGTTTAGATGTACCACGGATGCGGGGCGCGTGTAAAGAAGAGATGAATGATACGTTGAGGAATGTGGGAGCTTGATGTAGGAAAAATGAAATAAAAGCTGGACACAGAAAGGTACCTTGACATTAATGAGACGTGTCTTTAAACAGACTAGAACTAGGTGAGATGGAATAACCTGTTCAAATGAAGAGGAAATGAGGCAAGGTAGAGAGAGAGGGAGAAGAAAATAAGGGATGGCGGTAGGTGTTTCTTGTGAGTTTGGAAGCGAGAGACAGAATGAATAAGGTTCTCAGAAATAGGAAAGAGAGAAGAAGGAGAAAAAAGTTGGAGGAAATGAGAAAACTGCTCCCATACGTACAAGTGTTGCTACAGGTGTCTTGGTGAAACGGGGAGGTTGTTACTCACTGTTTGGGTTTGGCGCAGGTATTTTACCTCCACCCCTTTCTTGGGCCACCTCAGTAAACGTCCATCCTCACCCTGCTTCAGTTCTGTCTCTGGAAGTTCTTCCTCAGCGGTTCGGCTTGTTATGTTTTGCTCCCTTCATAATCCTACAGTTTATATCCCTTGCTGCTGCACTTAGGCCACCAGAAATGTTCATTCTGTTATAACTTACTGTACTGAAGTGTCTATGATTGTGCTTTACATTTTCCTTGAGCATTTTCTCAAATGCATAGTACAGTTATGCTGGATGTATGCTCTGACTTTACACTTTATACTTTGACTTGTTGGACGTTTTTCCACATAGAGCTTCTTTCCTAATCTTTGTCTCGTTCTGTGCCGACAATTATACCACAGCTAATGAAAGATTTGAGTGCCACTTCTGCCCTTGTGTGATAATTGATTCACTGACTCCGTGAATCTGAGGTCCATGCAAGTTACTGTGCAAATGTTTCACAGTGCAAATGTTTCACAGTGCAAAATGGTTCAGAAATCACGAAGAAGGCAGTTTGCAGTGTGAAACAATCAACCTTTGACCTTATCAGCGCATCTGACGCCTTGCAGCCTTTAGAATCTATGGAGATTTTTGGAGTCCATTCGGTTTTCCAGGTTATGTTTGGAGTCATGGAGTCAACAAAAGCCTGCTTTTTCAAGCAAATCTTCTTTCAAATTCAGCATTCTGGGATGAGAGCTATTAGGTTTATCATGATTTCTTTGAACATTTGAATCTGAATCTGCTGGGGTGACTTTAACATGTTGCTCGTCTCTGTAAGTCTGGGGAGTCTAGTCTGGGGAGTCTAGTCTGGGGAGTCTGATTGTAATGGAGTGGCGGTCCACTCCCGCACCTTCTTGGTGTGGTGACTTTCTTGTACCTCCATCCTTAAGAGATCTCTCCTGTTCTTTGGTGCCTGTATTTCTTTAAATAAATACATTACAGGTGTTCACCAGTAGAAAACCTCCTCCTTCAAGTAGTTCCTTCTGCCCTGGAATACTGTTGGAACAAGCAGAATTTACAGTCTTTACAGAACCTGCAAAATGAGCAAATACACTCTTAAAAACAAAAGTACCCAGCTCCTGTGTGGAACATATGTCTAACTGTTGGCCTCATAAAAGGGTGACTGCAAGTGTGATCGCCAGTAATGCCACAGCAATTTGTGACAGACAGTCCAGTCTTCACCACCCTTCCAACTTTAGTGGTATAATTTGTTTGAGGGAGTCTTTTTTTTAGTTTGTTATTTTGGAATCAACCTTGGAAATTCACCTCACATTCACAGATCTGGTTGTTGCCCTTTGGTGGGTGCTGTCTTTACTGTATTTTTTACTGTCTCTCAGTGTTTGTGTCTGTTCTGTAAATATCTCGGACTGAGATGATTATGAGCCGTGAAGGATGCCGGCTCCTTAACTATAATGGCATGACCATTACACCAAGGCCCACTGTAACTGCTGGAGATATCTGATGTACATTTGTTACAGCCTGTTGGTAGAATCACCAAATTATTGGGTGATTATGTTAGGTGTAGATGTTGCACTGATTTTTAGATGCCAGTTTATCAGATCCTTACATGATTCCTTTTGCAGTAATTTTAACTTTGCAGAAATATACTGCACTACCTTGATTGCATGAATATCCAATTTAATTGTACCTGCTGTCCAATTATGTTTTCATGAGACACAAAAAGACCAGTCCCTCATTCCAAGGTCATGGAGAAATCAATAGATTGTATCTCTGTATGCAACTGTTTTTGCTCTCTCATAAAGATTGGGTCCAAGGTTCTGTACGTGGAAGTACATCTGTTAAAGTATGCCGAGAGATACAAGATAGAGCTGGGCGATATGGCCTAAATGTCAAAATTAATCAGATTTTCGATTTTAATCGATTTTCCCCTCCCCTCCTCAAAATCAAACTACAGATGACAAATAAATGCTTCAAAACAAATTTTAAATTTGATTTATTTTTTTTTTGTTTAGGGTTAAAGTGCAATCTGACACATACTTCGGGTCTTTTAGCATGTTAATGAATCCAGTTTTTTCCACAGTATGTATGGGCACAATATCTTTAGCAATATATATTCTCGCAGTTTTTTTTATTGCTTTTTTCGTGACAGTTTTTTTAATACGCATTTTAGTTCTAAATTATTAATTAAATTATTAATTATAATTTACTAATAACATAAATTTACGGTAAATTTGAATTAATCTAAAATCTATATATCGCCCACCTCTAATACAAGAGAATGAATTTTTGCTAGATTACTAGCACAAAGTCTACATATGTATTGTGTTTGGCTTGTCTGGTGTTATGTGGCCTAAGTTACTTTAAAGTTTTATAAAAGTGGAAGACCTGGAGTTCTAGAAGCACACTCAAAAAAAAATGTAAAACCTTATTAAGCTGCTTTTTGGAGATGTTAGGTGAAACACAAAACACTGAATGGTGGTCTAGAAATCAACACTGCATTTATTTTACCCTTTGTGACCAGCATAAACCAAAGCTGTGCACCATCAGCTGTGAAAAAGCTTATTTCTTGGCAAGACTTTGATTTAGAACCAATTGTAACTGCACCCTATATTAAACAACCTAGTATAATGAGTAGCCAAATTAGGCCTTAGAGCACTGGAAGAAATTATTGACTTGATTAGTTGCCTTTTTTACTGCATCTGGATGGGTTTTTCTGAGAAAACCATCCCTCAAAGCCGCCTCCTATCTCAGTATGGTGGCTGCGCCTTTCATCAGGAAGAACAGACTTTAATGTATGTTCTCAAAGAATTGCTGTAGTTCACAGTTTGAACTATAAATGTTAATTATAAAGGCGTTCTCTGCAGTATGAAAATTCTCTGCATGGGTGGAGCTATAAGGGCTCAAGTTACTTTTGACTTACAGTTCTAGAAAGAGCATTTAGATTAAATTTGGAGATGTTTTTGGATAATTGCTCATGTAGATAGCAGTGATGATATCATTATTTTAGCTGGTTTATTAAATATATTGCCTGTATTTTAAAATGTATAATTTCAGTGCCTATTATGGTATCGGTGGCCCCTTTTCCTTCAGTCTAGGTCTAACAGCTGTATAATTGTTTTTTTATTACTTACTTTGTGTAATAGTATAGAGTTGAAACTCACTTTTAAAATAAACCTTCATAGTAATTTTTGATAAACAGTGGTCAGATAAACAGTATTTACCTCAGTTGCCAGTTTAATTGATCTGGACAGCCCTACTCAGAACACACACGAAGGACGATTGTCATTTAAGAGTATGTATAAATCCTTCATCATGGTTCATGGTGTGACTTTTCCCTTTTAGATTTGATTAAGACACCTTGAGTCTTATTCTCACACTCAATCTTTAGTCTTTTCGCATTGTTCTGCTCTTAGTTTTGTAGATTATA
The DNA here is from genome assembly GCA_037974405.1 of Brachyalestes nurse. NCBI lineage: Eukaryota > Metazoa > Chordata > Actinopteri > Characiformes > Alestidae > Brachyalestes > Brachyalestes nurse. The sequence continues at coordinate 4,263,532 of JBBPCY010000032.1, read as the reverse complement.
TGTAATTGGCTAATCAACAGTAGGTGCTATTTTCCTATAAGTGGGTGCTCTCCAGTCTTGCTGAATCTGAGGTGACATGGCCGCAGTGCACTAGCCTCACCTTCTGATCTCCATTTTCCTCCAGTTTTTTCCCCATTTTGTGTTTTCCTTACATTACATACCTGGGATCACACTGCGTATGAATATGATTTGATGTCTGATTCTTATTTGAAAATTGAAAGAATAGTCAAAAAGAAAAATGGCATCATTCCAATTAGTGGTTTGCTAGCTTCCACCCATTGTTGTGTTAGCTTTAAGTAACGAAATGTCTTTATTGCATATTGGGAATTGGGAATTGGGAATGCTGGAATTGGGAAAATAAGTTTGTCCTTCGCAGTTTGGAGTAATTTGGCAGATGTTTGAATTAGGGATGTACATTATGAAAACACAAAGCAAGTTAAGCTGCATGCATGCTAGTTTTTTTATTTTATTATTTTGTATTATTATTACTTAGTTGTTCTCCCCAGTTTGATCCCATCCACTAGTTAACTTTCCTAGTAAAGACTACATCCCTCTGAAACATGTACTGTCACATGCTGCCACTAACACGTCACTGGATAGCCCAGCATACTTTAATGACACTAATGATTTACCTGCATGATGCATTATTCAATAGAGCAGGAGCGGAAAATTCCGTTGTTCAACAGAAGGTTCAATCAAGAGTTCAAATTTCTGGATGCTTCTCTTTATAAATGACAACCCAAATTTTATCAAGCATTCTACATTAGAGAATTAGTTGCACTTTAAAGGATAAAATAGTGACTAACACTGTCGCCTGTGTTGCAGCATAACTGGCAGATATGTCAGCCTAGCCACCCGCTTTGGCTAGAATCGTGCTAGATAATTGAGGAAGGTCATCCTACCCATCCAGAGATCCAGAGAGTTTTCTACATTATTATGCTTGGATTCCTGGATGATTGTGGCATCACCTGGGAGGCTTACAATTTGAAATGTTTTATTAGTCAGAATTGTTGAGTCTTTGCTCTTCTGTGGCGTATTGAATACTTCAGTAGCGTTTTTAGTATTCAAATGCTGGCTCCTGGAACGCTCGTGCACATCTTTAATGTGAATATTGATTTAAGTTTAGCTTTACAGGTTTATGGAACAGATGTGGACTACTTGAGCACTGATGTACGTCGCTCTGGATAAGAGCGTCAGCTAAATGCCATAAATGTAAATATTGTGGTGTTGTCTTAGCCTTTTCATTATTGTTGCCTTGTAGTTATGCACTCCTTGGTCATGCTGGTTTTTTTTTTTTTTTATCTTTATCATCCTGGTTGGTGTGTCTCATTCATATCCTTATGTCATCTTCATTTGTTCCATACGGCTTCACTCTTTGAGGTTCACATATTAATACTTACCCTAAAATGTTGTTTAAAACACTTTATGTGCTATTTAGCATTCCATGTGTGCTTTTCACTATCCATTTCTGGTCACTGGACCACTTCCTTTCCTCCTTCTAATGGTCCCTCCATCCTACTACCCCTGAAGGTGAGGCTAGTGCCAGTCAGCTTTGAGGACCCTGACTTCTTGGCGTCCTACAAGCAGTCTGCGGCGCTGTACGCCCGTTACCAGATGACCATTCATGGCGACGATCCATTCGAATGTGGGGAAAGCCAGGTATGACTTACAAGTGTCATTTTCATGTAATACCATTTTGAAGTTCCGTGACTCCCAGCACTGTGGATTCACTCTTCAAGACAATTTCTTTTGCATGAGTTCCGTTTTCCATAATTTTGTGGTCATTGTTGGCATGTTTAATTTTAGACTTCAGTACAGCCTCAGAAGAAAGAGCTTAGTTCATATGTAACAGCACATTTTGGCTTGTTTTATGTACTGTCCACTTGTCTCAACTGGACATACATCTTCTAAAAGAACTATATAAACAACACAATTTTTTTTATTCAATATTTTACATACAACATTGCCCTAAAATTAAATAGAACTAATTTTGCTCTCTTTGTAATTAATTATGCAGCAGATCTTGTTTAGAAAAGCATATTGTAACATAATTCATGATTATAATAATTAGTCATTTTTCCCACTCTACAGAAAAGCATATTGTGATGCTTTTTGTGATCCATAAGGATATAAATTGTCAAATTGCCTACCGTGGTTTGGTGTAGAAAACAATTAACACAAGTGAGTTTAAAGAATACGCACTTCAGAACCTTAAGATTATAAATGTGAACAAGCCGTTTGGCTGAATTAATGAGGGTATACAATACATTTACAGAAATCAGATTGGATTTCGCTAGCATACATTTAGTTTATTTTAAAAAATGAAGGGTATTGTTTCACATATTGCCAGTGTCTGCTGTGATGTAGTGGGGCTTCTATCCCAGGCCCTAAAAGCTGAGCTTGTCTCACAAGAAAGCTGAAAGGCTTTCATAGTAGACAGGGTAAAATGAACAGGAGAATGAGAGAAGGAAAAAAAGACCTGGAGAGAAGCAGGAAGCTTTAACCTGTAACCTGTGAGAGATTTTGTCCCCTCAGGCTTGGAAACTGAATCAGCTTTGCCAAGGTGGTTCCGCAAATTAATAAATGCTCCAGCTTATAAAATGTGGCCACGAATAAATAGTAAAAGCTGTCAGAGTCGTCCTTCTCACCCAGATTCTTTCCTGGTGCCATAACAGTCTTTAAAGTGGAGAAGGTGTGTGTTTGCGCGAGTGTGTTAGCCCAGCTCCAGCCAGTGTTCATGACCTCAGGACAAACACTCTGCAGAGAGGAAAAAGAACTGTTATGTGGTTCTGGGGTAGTATGGGGAAATACCTAAGGCATATGCCATGAAGCTTAGCGTAGCTGAGATTCCTCTGAAGAACTAAACCGAACATTTAGCTTTCATTTTTGTCTGCAAATAACCTGTTACTTGTTTACTTGTGTCCCTTGGTGAATGTCTCCGTTCGTTCTAGTACTTTATGTACAATAGCATGACAACATTGTTTCCACAGATTACGAAATTTGTATGGCAAGTTACCCTCTAGGAGGTGCATGAATGTTAACAGTATATTGTCGCCACTCTTCGTAAGAGAGAGACAGTGTTGTTATATTGCAGAGAATGTTTAGATTGTTTCCCAAGTCTGCTATAAACTCTAGCGTTATTGTATGTGTAAGAAATTGAACCCCATTCCCCAGTGTACAAGGCTGGAATGTTACTCATAATGCTATTTAATTGCTAAGTCTTTGAGTTATAACTGTTTAAGAGTTTAGGGCCTGGCATAAACCACTGCTTTCTGTAATAAAAACCTGTTTTGGCAAGATATGGCCCTTACTCCCAATATGTGATTGTTGTTTAAAATAACTGCAGTATTAAATGTGACACTTTCCTAAAGAGGTGGTCAGTCTTTTATCAGTGGCATTTTCAGTGCTGCATTAAATGTATGCCTTCATGAAGTCGACCAGTTGGTGGAATCATGAAATCACAGTTGGTGGAACTGCACCAATCGGTAATGACCTACAACCTTGGTGCCAGTGGCCGTCCTGGGATTCAAACCCACAGCCTTCTGATCACTGGTGCAACACTTTAGCCACTAGACCACCAGCTACCCCAAAAGCTTCCCGTAATCGTCAGGATTAATGATATTGTGCACTGTCCAGGGAGAAATATGCAAATACCTTCCAGTCTTTCTTAGAGGAACATTGTTTTTAAACATTTCAGTAAATTTACTACATGTTTGTTGAAAAACTGAAGATCATCTTCTCATCTTTGTTGCTCAAAGACTTTTTTGAATACTCCTTTTGTACCAGATCCTGATTCCAGTCAGCTGTTGACATCACAATTTTTCTGACTGTGTGTAATATGTCTCTCATCTTGCTTGCTTATTTCTTTTATTAAAAAAAACCCCAAAAACTTATCCCCATCCCTTGCTCACTTCTGTCTTAACTTACGCCTTTCTTATCATGTGTCGTTTTAGACATTGTTCGACAGGTGTTGTTTAGGTGTACCGAGCATGCAGTATCTTTGTTGAACAGTATATATA
>JBBPCY010000032.1:4212846-4245870 GCA_037974405.1 Brachyalestes nurse | reverse complement strand
TTACTAATTAAATGTTCCTAGATACTCTGATCAACTTTGTAAACTACTGTAGAAATGACAGAAATACTTCAATTACAATTATTTCCTAGGAATTGTTAGGGGTGCCAAAAGACTGCATGAAAAATAATTAATTCTTAGTCAGAAATAATAAAATTCACTTGAGTTGAAGGTTACATTTTTCTACAATGTTCAGTGTGAGAGTATGCTTCTGCAATAAAAACTGAATGTATTTTAAGGCTTTTAACACATCTTAACCAGGGGTGCCAATAATTATGGAGGGCAGTGTATGTCAGGTAATGCGTGATCATTAGTCACACTGTTTTAGAAGATGTCCTAAAGCAGGGTCTCCTTTTCCCCGGCGCCTCCGAGTCTCACTTAGCAGAGTGCTTTGTTCGTTCGGCACTTAAGAGAAAGTCTCTTGTTCTTGCCTTAGCCCAGAAGCTTTCGCAACAGCTGCGTAATGGCATTGCTCTTGTCACATTTGCAGTGAAACACGAGCAATTAGGGCATTCTGGCCTGCCTCTGTGTTCGAAAGCCTGGCATGGGGGGAAAGCTTTGATTTGCATGCTTGCTAACCACTGCTCAGGACATCGTATGCAGCCAAGTAGGACGCCCCTAGCTTAGCTGGAGAGAAAAAAAATATGATTATTGCATTTTGCTTTTTTCTAGAGCCCCCACTAAATTGAAGTGAAGCTTGGTAGTGATACAGGAATATTATAAAGTAATGCTGGGATGACTACACCAAAATTATTACGATGTTGTAAGCTCCACATCTGTGATTTGTGAACTGGGCAATGGGGGGGGGGGGGGTTGCTGGAACCTAGTGCAGTGACCAGAGAAACACACTGGACATATCACCATAAACATAGATAACAGCACAAACCTTCTGCAGACAAACGCACCCACAGTGAGACCATGCACCTTTACCTCTATAAATGGTCATAAAGTTATAATAAGCAATTCTATTCCATGATAGATACGTTTTACAAGCACTTAGAAATGCTTTCTTCACTACATCTTCACTAGTTAGCCCTATTTTTCTACTTTTTTTGTCACCATAAAAATGCACATTCACAGACACCAGCAAAACCGACACAAAATTTGAGGTGGACTGACAAAAGGCAAATACACTGACTTTCCAGTTTATTATCTATCTAGCCCCATTCAATGATGCATTTGTATTCAGTAACTTTTTGGCATAGTACTTTCATATGCTTGAAATATCAATCTGAATGTGTATAAAGTGTAACCATGAAGGGATAAAAAAGTGTTCAGATGTTCAGTCTTCATGGTTAACATCTGAAAAAGAACCACCCTTAGGAACCATGAGACAAACTATCCTCCAGATATTCCCCACACTGAGTTCAGTTTATTATACAAACTGCAGACTGTTTCTAATATCTGTTGTTGAAGAGGGCATGGAAATGTGCTGCAATAGACCTTATGAGGCAAAGTCAGATAAATAAGTGGTGCATCGTGAGATGATATTCAAAAACTGAATTTGGATGGGATATGTTGATTTCATCCATAATCACTAGATTTGTTTTCCTGCTTTTCACACCATTCTTGTTATCTTGAAATGATTTTGCATGAAAAGCCCAGGGTGACAGCTATTTAAGAGATGCTTCAACCGGCATAACAAGCGGCAGCTCTCATGGCACTTTCAACGTATCGCTCATTTCGTTAGACCCTCCTCAACAATAACTGATGCAAGAGATACTAGTTAAAATATATAACGTATAATAACACTGCAACTCAGTGTGAAATCTCCTCTGTCTGGTTTTGCATTCCTATTTTACTGATTCCTCTCTTTCGGACGTTTTTACGGAGCTTTTCCTGCCACTGTCTTCAGTTTCCTCAGCTGGGGTTCTGGATGCAGATTTCTGTTAAGCTTCTTTGCGACTAAAGGAAAAAAACATGCTATTTATAGGAAAAACGAACAGATCTGAGCTCTATGTGTTGATTTCTCCCTTCTCTAATGAACGCTGCACTAGTCTAAACTCATTTATTAGAAATGCCTCTACTAACAAGTCTACATTGTGTCTAGGCCTACAGCATCTTTCTGTGTGGCGCTGATGTGAACCCTTTAGGTGGCATATTAATGCAGGTTATGTACACAGTAACAGTGCAGGCCTGAGGCACTCTGTTTCAGAAGATTTTGAACTCCGCAGGGGGCCTAAAAAAGGGTCTGTGAGTTTTCAACCCTTACGCTTCCTTATTACAAATGCTTCCGCCAACCCACCTCGTGTTCCAAATTCAAATTATTCAGCGGATGTTGGTTTTCTAGGCCTTTTGCAGAAAGGCAGGCTCGCAGTTAAAAGGGGGGGGGCTGATTACAACAGGTCTTTCTGCATGTCAGTTCTAATGATTGGAGACATGGAGGGGTGGTGCAGCAAAAAGATGCTTCAAAAGCATGAATCTCCCTTTGCTGCTGGCTCTTTTTCCCCCTCGTTCTTTTTGTCAGAGCAGTTCTGAACTCAAAAAAATCCAAGCATTTGCAAAGTACAAGATTTCAGGATTAGGAATATGTGGGCACAAAGAAGCCTTTTTTTTTACGCTCAGAAATCCGTCTACATATTGTGTTAAAAAACCTCAGACAAATATCTATTTCAGAACAAATCTACACATGATTGAAAACGAAGTCACCCATCTATATTGTGCCAGGAGCAGTTTGCATCATATAAATCTTGATTTTCCCCTCACTGCTTTTTACTTTTTTTTTTTTTTTAACACATCAGCTCGAGTTATGGCAGAGATTTCCAGCCTCAAATCTCCCCGCCCAAACCCATCTGCTTCTCTGCATGAACAACTTGGAGCTAGGACACTGTAAAAGGATCACTAGCTATTCCTGTAAACTTTTATGAGGTATTGATTAGCCCATAAAAGATAAAAGAGGCCTAATGTGTCTCGAACAAAGGGAACCTTTGAGGCTCGTTTCGGGAGCACTCGGATACAAGCCTTAACAGCCTTCTGAAACAGGATCGCTCCTGCATTTCCATTAGGCTGAATGTAAGCCAACATCATAGTAAAAGAAAAAAATTAAGAAAGCACTCCGTGATCTTGGCAGCCTGCTCTCCAAATGTACATTCCATTTGTCTTCATGGGTTTCCTCTGGCTCTTTCCTTAAAGTGACAGTTCGGTGAAAGAAAGAATTGTCCAATTCCATCCTTTTTCCCACATTCAGTTGATCAGCAAAGACATGTTTGGTGTCCACTAGGGCTGCATGATATTAGAAAAACATACGATATGCGATAATGTTGTTGAGTGTTGTGATGGTGATATCACATGCGATAAGTAAGTAAAAACGTAGCCTTTATAGTGTTAATGTTTTTCTGCTTTGGAAAAAGAGCATTTATCGCAGTTCAGTCAGTCTTCCGCGATATGCATATCGAGAATGTTGACATCGCGATGATGGTAAATGTACTATACATTGTGCAGCCCTAGTGTCCACATTTTCCTTTTCTAGTTTTGCCCTGGAGCTCCAAGGCTAATGTAAGAAGCAGAGTAAGTACAGTAATTAACTCTTTGTGCTAAACAGGGAGTCTTCTCAGTTCTGAAGCATTTTGTTTGATTAGTGTTATTTAGCAAAGAGCAAATAATGTCATTAAAATATATTGTTAATATTCTGACTCTGGCTAATAGAAAGCACTGGAAATGTGCCAGGGCGCTTCATGTGTTCCATCAACCTACGCTGTGAAGCCTTGAAATCGTCCATAGGCCAATTTTGCTGTAAAGCAATCAGGATCACCGTAAAAATTAACGACACGTGCACCCCTACCTGAGACTAACCTCATACATGTGTGTTCTTCCTATGTGCTTTCTGGAACTGTATGAAATGCTGCCTGCTATAAAAATGGACAAAATCACGCTGCATTTCTAATGCAGTGCCAGCCAGATTGAAGTGTGAATACATCTTGACTCATTGGCTACAGGGCAAATTGTGTAGATTTTTGGTTTTTCTATCAGACTATAGCTTTAAGCATAATACATCTAATACTGTTGACTGAAGCAGTGTATTCACAGTCAGGGATGCAGGGGCAGGGCAGCTCAAGTGCTGCAGAGCACTGTGCACTTTGCCCATCTCCCATTTACTCCCTGCAACTTCTGAGGTGCGCGAGTAACCAGATGATGTTAATGAAGAGCAAAAGGACAAAGATCAGACACAATTACACATCTGAGTGCTGTGAGCTGCCCTACTGCAGAGCTATACAGTATTCCCATAAGAAGAAAGTGTGCAGAGCATGCGACAAGACTAAATTACAATGTTCAATCGATCACTGGCCATTTTCCATTTCTCTGAAATCTCTGAACATGTCCACGGTGTAGCGAGGAGCTATCTGTAGCACATGCATTAATAAACAGTATCCACTGGGCATCACTAAACTGCAAAACCAAAGATTAGTTGTCACTAAAAAAAGCGGATGAAACCGACACCTAGTACTGTGAGAAAAGATTCACACGTCTCAGGAGTTCCAAGACCTGGAAGGAGCTCTACCTAAGGAGCTCTGCATATTTTTTTTTCCTCTCCCAAAAGTGAACAGGCACTAGTAGTGACCCAGAAAATAAGGTACAGCACACAGAAAGGAGTTGCATTAAAGGCTAGCTCTCCACCAGACACACCACGCTTTCAGGTTTAGATGAAATTTCATTTCTGAAAAGGAAATAATCTACACAGTAGGAAATAAAAAAAAAAACACTCTTAGTCAGTGTAGCTGGCCACAGGTATACAGTTTTGATGAGCTCCGGTCATCTGAGAGCTAGATGTAAAAATTAAAGAAAGAACATTTTCAGCAATATAAGGTTACTGCATGTGTTTAATCAAAAAAAAAGTCAGAGAATAGCTAAATGAAGTTAAAAAAATAATGCGCCACTTCAAGCATTTATCAGTATTGAGGAATTTCTCCAACTTTCCTCAACATTGCATCAAATGTAAAAGAAAATCACTACCAAGAATGCATGGAGAATACACAGCATTTCAGACCCGCACAGTTACATACAAGAGGCAATCACAGCTAGGAGGAAAACCAAGCTTGTTTGAATGACAACAAACCAACTATGTGCTATAAGCCTAGTAATATCTAGTAATATCTACCTGTAACATACATGCTAACAGGGAGCCTAAAAGAGCGCTGGCAAGTCATTAACAAATCTGAAATGATAATAATAATAATAATAATAATAATAATAATAATAATAATAATAATAATAATGAAATTATAATACAAAAACATTCAGCAAATATTTCCTTGTAAAAGCCTGAGTCAGAGCAGGCATTCCGTCCACTTAAAGAGAAGTGCCATAATGACAATGTTATCTTTAAATGAAAGCAACATGCATTCCAGGCATTTCATTGGTGCTGCCTGTCTCAAGGTGAAAGAGCTCTACTGTCATCTGCTGGACAATTAGAGAAAGGCTGATCCTGACACTTTAGTTATACTGACCTATGTCTCGTTAGAACAACATGAGGAACACATTGGTCTGCTTAAAATTAGACATGAATCACACAATTGCACAACACCTGCCAAAACAGCTCCAATCATACACCAGCATAGAGCAAGGATTATCAGTGCAAGGGAAATTACATTTTAATGCAGTAAACTGGGCTATGTAGAATGTAAATACTGAAAACCAGAACTGTCTTGGCTTAATATCCCTGCCATGAAACTTAAGTTAACATATATTTTGTCAAATTCAGCACAATCTTTCATATGTACAGAGATTCTCCCAGAAGCAACTGACCTGAAAGCATTAAATGTATCCATATGAGTGTGCATACCAGCTGGCCCTGTCTACAGTGTTTTCCCCAAGTAGATCTGGGCTGTAAGTGACTTAAATTAATTTCTGAATCCAATACAGAATCTCAGAATCCTATATAAATAAAATAACTGACTCAAGCAATTTCAATCAAATGATTTTACTCTCACTCGTCTATTTGAAATAACATTGTACTGATCTAGCAAGTTATCTGATCCCATATTAAGCATAAATAATATATGAGTTAAAAATAATTTCTGGTCAATAGGGGTGCAGTGGTTAGGGAGTTGCTCCTGCGATCAGAAGGCTGTGGGTTCAAATCAAAGGACTGCTTTTGGCACCACTGTGGTGCCCTTGAGCCAGGTAATGCTCCGCTGAATGATCACTGCTTTACTTGGTGAATGGGTTAAATAAAGACAAAGAACTGTTTACACTGTGTGGTGTGGTGTGTTCATGTGTGACTTTACTGTACTTTACAATAAAGTTTAACTATTTGCATGTTCAGACTCACCTTAATTCTTGGCATGGTGACAGTAGGAGGTCTAGCTTTGGCTATGAAGCTGTGAGAGGATCCACTCTCCACTATGTGCCTTGTGTATGGCATAAATCTCTTCCCATTTGGCCCAAATACAAAGTCCTCTCTTAAAGCATCTATCAGTATGATCACCACTCTCTTGAACAGAGGTTGAGGGACTTTGGTTGAGTTTGGACTGCTTCCTACAAACAAAAATCAAAATGCTGTTAAACATTAGAGAACATTGGAAATTTGGGAAGATTTTATGCACACCCATACCAACCACACTGTCAGGATCTAAACTGTTTGTATATACTGATCAGCCATAATATTAAAACCACCTGCATAATATGTTGTAGATTCCATAAGAGTATGCAAGAAAATGTGATGCATCAGAACAGGCCACCTTCTTTCAAAGCTCCATGGTCCAGTTCTGATGTTTATGTTCCCATTGTATGAGCTTTTGGGAGTAGACAGGGGCCAGCATGGGTACTCAGTGGTTATGCAGCAAGCTATGATGCACTGTGTGTTCCGACACCCTTCTATCACAACCAGCATGAACTTTTCCAGCAATTTGTGCTACAGCGTTTTTGTTCTCTCTATAAATACATACAGTGTATACATATATACTTGGAAGGCTTTCCACAAGATGTGCCCATTCTGAAGAGCTTTTATGAGGTCAGGCACTGATGTTGGACGAGAAGGCCTGGCTCGCAATCTCCATTCCAGTTCATCCTGAAGGTGTTGGATGGGGTTGAGGTCAGGGCTCTGTGCGGACCAGTCAAGTTCTTCCATACCAAACTCATGTCTTTATGGACCTTGCTTTGTGCATTGGGACACAGTCATGCTGGAATACAAAAGGTTCTTCCCCAAACTCTGTCCACAAAGTTGGAAGCATGGCATTGTTCAAAATCTACTGGTATGCTGAAGCATTAAGACTGCCCTTGACTGGAAGAACGGGGCCTGAATTCAATAATTAAGAGGCGTGTCCCTGTACTTTTGTCCATATAGTGAATGTCGGTCTATTGAAGCTTGCAGTTCATGCTGTAAGGTTCATTTATACATATATCAATCTTAGAGGGAAAGGAATACAATTAATTTTAAGAGGTGAATTAGGGTTGTCATGTAAAAATAAATTACTTTGATGCATAAAGCTTCCCTTGTGCTTAAGTTATGCTAGCTGTGTAACAGTCTCAGTATAAGATGGTGCTGCGTACCTGCTAGTGGTTCTGCAGGGAGGTCCGAAAGTCTGCTCTTAGAGGATAAGGATGATTTGATTGGAACAGGGAAAAAGCCTCTCAGAAAAAGGGCAATACCGAGTAACTCGAGGAGGAGACAGAAGGAGGCAAACACAGAGGAGCTCAGTCTCATGGTGACAGCTGGAGAGATGACAGGTCCGGGTGGAAATGATCTCCTGCTTTATTATTCAAAGATAAGACGGAGAACACGACTCTTTATCCAGTTTGAACCAGGCTGTTGTGATATCTAGTCTTTCAAATGGCTGTCAACTCATCGTGGCCTCATAAAGATCTGAACCACATTCAATTCAGACAAAGTGGATAATAAAAACATCCAGTCAGGCATTTAATCCACATTAACGTTAGTTTAACAGCAGGACCCCACTGAATTGAACACAGACAGTGCAACCTCCATTAGAAGAATGTGCGGTCTCCATTACAGGAGGAAAAATGAATGCAGAGACAAGTGTGAGGTGGGTATGGAATTAGTTTTTTCAAATCGTATTTCCGTGTTATGACTGAGGCTTGTGTACGGCAAGAGAGCTGCTCAAATCGCGTTCATGTAAATAATAAGTAGACACGAGAGCCCCCTGCAGGCCCTTACAAGCAGAGGACATCTTCAGCCAAGTAAAGTAAAATTCTTTCTCTGCTTTTAACCTATTCACCAAGAGACGCAGTGGTCAGCTCCTCTTGATGGAAAAAATAAAAGAATAGATGAAAAATCAATAAAAGAAAACTGAAAGTGCAATGGAATTGCAGGAATGTAAAAGAAGGCGAACGAGAATAGTGCAGTTTTTAACAGTCACGGCTGGTGCAGATCTGATATTGATGGGGAGTTTGTTCCAGCAGCAAGCTGGATAGTGACTAAACGTCATTTCACCATGTTTAACCATCTTTAGTCCCTTCATTCATTTAGTACAGCAACTGTAGAATCACAAAGCAGTTCTGTTGTACAACACTGATCTTAGAGCAGATTGCATTGTTTTAAGGGGAGAGTATTCACAAAAACTGCATTCTGCATCAGCGGTCCTGCTTTGAAAGGATTTGGGAATACAGATCTGATTAGTATTACGTATTTGATGTAAAAAATGTTTTAATATGCATTCAGTGTGTTAAAATGAACTACCCTTAGCCTTTTCTTTTGAAATCAAGTGGCAGAAAACCAAAAACTAGAGCAATAAAACAGTAAAATGTGCAGGCTAATGAGCTTTGTATACTATAGACCAGTGTAGGTAACCACAGGGCCATTATACCACATACAGCTGTGGGTCTTATACTGTGGGTCTTAAGAGTTGAGCAGGTTTTAACGTACTTTTAATATTTCTACAGAGAAAATAAACATGTTTTTCAAAGTCAACTGTACTTGAGGGCACTGAGATACGTAGCACGACAAGCGCCGCGTGATTGGACTACGTTCGCTGTTCGGCGGCTTTTGATTGGCCATTGCAGTTTGCTTTGATTTGATTGGTTGCTGTAGGAGTTTTTAAAAATTCAGCGGGTGGTGCTAAAACGGGGGGATCCTTCTGGAAAATTGAACGAATTTAAGCAGTATTTTTGTTTTATACTTGTTTCTTGATTTAGAAAAGATGTCGTTTTCAAGAGCACCTCTGAAAAGATTTAACGAACATGTCGGTAAGTATGAAAACTCCTTCTCTTCCATTGTATCTGGTGAAGTCGGAACAAGAGCCGTTTCATCGTGTTCTGAAGTGTTTACTGTTCACACCATTCAGAACAATATGTCTATTTTAACAACTTAAGCTTCAGAAATTCAGAGGTTTAAAGCTTAAATGTGCTTATTGTTGTTTCTGTAGACTTGTTAAGTCACCTACTTTCTTCGAGGCTAAGTTACATAACTATCTTCAAACTTAACATCAACTGTGAATGTTGTCTGGAATATGATGGTGTTCACTGTTATTTTAAAAACAACAACAAAAAAGATTTGGACTGAGTATCTAAATCTGAGTACACTTTCTCTTAAAGGCACAATCAAGCAAGGAGGTTTACTAGTGTAGCAATTACTGGTGTAACTTTGATTAACTAGCAGAGACATATAACGTAAACCAGTTGATGTCTGAGCTGTGGCACTTCATTCTGAGTGGGTTAACCCATTTCATATCAAAAATGTTATTATTCCTGTGGCTTTCTGAGTACAGGTCTGAAAAAAACTAAACCAAACAAAAAAAGCTGGTCAAACCATGTTTGTTAAGTGAGATAAGCTTGTTGTCTATTATTCTTATTGTCATTCCTCTTTAATTATAATAAAAATAATAATAATTAATTAATTATTATTGATGATGATGATGATGATAGTTGTAATTATGGTAATCAAAATTGCAAAAGCAGTTAAATATCAATTTGCTTGAGTTAAAGTATTCATTCAGGTGACCATAACAATACATTTCACAACATTTATCCAACAGGATTTGTGGTATTTATTCTCTTTCCTTTAAATTGATCTGAATATGAATTGATTAATTCTTTATTCTTTATTCTTTACCTTGCTTTCTTATATTTCATCATCTGTCTTTTTGTCTAACATTAGTGTTTTTCATTTCAGGTTGTGCTCCTCCACCTGGCACTTATGAACTCAAGGCAGGTGACACCAAGGGAGCTGTCTCCTTTCACAAGTCAGAGCGCTTCAAGCCCATGTCAAAAAGTGAGGGCAGCTAACCTTGTTGGCCTTTTTTGCAGAGATTTATTTTCTGGTTTAAATTTACACGTCATTATCTTGTCATCTGATTTTTACTCTTCTGTCTGCCAACTGGTTTAGCCACAACTTTACCACCGCCACCCTTAAAAGATGTGCCGATGTCTCCAGTGCGAAGGACTATGTCTGTGGATGGGTTGGTGAGTGCTCTGCCTATGTAATATTGAAACCATTGTTGAGTCAAAGAAATACCTATGTAACACGCATTATTCTTTTGCATAGGATGGCAGCTCCAGAAAGGACAAAAGCAGTTTCAGAGTTGAAATGAAACATCAGAATCTTCTGGAGAAAGAGGTGGGTGTCCGGGAAAGTCTTGTATATGTCGTATTTAGAAGTAATTTCAGCAACCTTTTCACAGTACCTGGACAATATGTAAATGTAAATAGCAGTATTTTTCAGCACTGCCCAGTCTAAATGGTCAAATAAATGGAAACCAGTTTCCTTTAAAAAGCCACTTAATATGATGATCATCTAGATTTCATCTAAAATGTTGCCCAGAAAAATACTATATACTGGAAATCTGTTACATCTCATAATCTCATTTACTGGATATTTTTGCCCAATCTTAAATTACAGGACAAGTAAGATGAATAGTTGTTTGGAGTAGGGTGTATAGGAATTACTATTTTATGTCTGTAAACCTAGTCTATTGTGTTGAATTATGCTTCCAGATCCGGTCTCTGGTTCAGCAAAGAGGGGAACAGGACCGCAGGCTTCTGACTCTGGAGGAAGAGCTTAAGAAGTTGGAGGCTAAACTTCTTGCTGCTGTGCGGGAGAAGACCGGCTTTGCAGCCAATATTGCTTCTCTAGAAAGACAGCTTGCTGAGCTAAAGAAAACGAATGAGTTCCTCAAGTCCAAGGTCAGTTGTCTAATGAAATAGACATGGTGTAATTTAATCAATGTTGACATGACCAGGCATAGAAGCCAACATTGCTAAGAACCTCTGGAAGTCATTTGGCACCCAAATCCTTTTTGAAAATACATCCACAAAAATTGCATTTAGGTCTTCATTAAGGTGTCACAGACTCATTTAAAATACAATATGACTACACATCTTAAAATGAACAGATTACATTTGTTTAAACACTTATATTCAGTGTGAAATTTCAGGATGAACAGTTATTCATAAGAGGTATTTAAATAAATGTATATATAATTCAAGGCACAGTTATTAAATGTATTATTCACCCATATAGGTCTCTGCAGACACTACAAAGAAGAGAATCAATTCTCTGTCTATGGAGCTGATGGAGGCCAGAAACAAACTGGATGCCAAAGACAAGGTGAGTTACTTTGTATTCTTTTGTGGGTCAGAAATGTTTGTGTTTTGCAAAGTATTGCAACAGTTATTGTATGTGACCTTTGAAATTTTTTGCAGGAGCTGAGTTTCCTACAGATCACTTCTGAAGGCAAAGTGAAAGTGCTGGAGACGGATCTTGAAGCCTCAAGAGCAACTCTCACTGCTCTTCGAGAGAGGAACAAAGATCTTGGTAAGTGTTCATTTTCCTGGTGCTAAATGAAGAAAAAGTCGGCACTAATCAACCTCCTGAGGGTGTCTAGGGGAAATCAATGGACAAAGTTTTACATTTGTTCTGCAGTTAGAAAAATGAAAAAATAATGGAGAGTATTAATATTTAACATTTCCCATGATTTTCAACGCTAAGTAGGCTTTCTTTTCTTTACAGAGGACCTTCACAATGAGACAAAAGCTCATAATGAGGAGGTTGAGAAAGAAATCGATAAGCTGCATGGTGGGTATTTGTTTGTATGAGGGAGGTTTTGGACTGGTGTTCCACTGTTAATATTTTTAGTGAGTTTTTACCTTAGTTGCTATTTTCTATTTCAGCTGTTATACAGGAGCTGAGGGAGGAAGTCAAGGCTCTCCAGTGCTACCTTGATGCTGCAAATGAAGAGATTCAGGTATTGTTTTGGTTCATATGAACTGGAGTTCGAAAGATACATCTAAATATCTCCATAATCTGAACCTATCTTCACATTACTATGTGGCACTTCTGACTTTTTTTAAGCCTTAGTGTAGCATCTCATACTGTGTGGATACAATTATTTCATCCACTTTTATATGTTGTCTTAGTTCTGACTTGTGACCTTAATAAGAATTATCCCATCATTCAGCGAGGCAGTCACTTTCATGTGAATGTTAACCTTTAAGACAAAAGATCAGGTCTAAAGGGGGGGGGGATCTGAACTGAACAGTAATCTTGTTAATATTGTCTGAAGACTAGTCTAAGGATTTTTTTTTTGTAAGGATTTAAAAGGTGAGCTGCAGGGCAAATCTGCCATGGAGCGTCAGGTCTCAGATTCTGAAGTAAAGCTGAGGTAAGTGTTGCATGTCTGTATATGTTTTACTTTAAATTAGTGATTCACTGAAAAATCTTATTTACACAAATTTCCCTTACCACACACAATCCATCAGCCAAGGCATGTTTTGTGTTTGCTTCTTTTGTTTTGCATTTGAAAAACAAGGCTAATGTATCAGATAAATTATGTCCATAGCTATGTTTCTATCAATTTTCTGCACAAATAGGAAGCGGTGAAATATAACATTATAACTGTCCAGCTGCTTGTTTCTATCAGTCTATATTTTAGCACTAAAGTTGTTTTTCATAATTGTCCTACACTTTAGTCTCCTCTTTAGTCCAACTATACCTGTCCACCTATTGGTGGTGTTTGAATAGAGGCATGTTATGTGTTTTGTGTGACACTGACCTTAAAAAAGGGGGTGTTTCCCATGTAGGCTCAGGTATCATTAAACAATTTTTGAAAGTTGAGTTAGGGTTAGGGTTTTTATTTTCACAAATAAACAGGTACATTAAACAATTTCTGCAAAAGTTGAACAGTTTTCCTGGCATTCATTTTTTATGTCCTACATTGACCAACTTTTATTTAGCTTCTTGTATTTAGACTTGTAACTCTAGCGCAAAACCAACATGCCTTGGTTGACCGAGCCATTTCATTGACATAATTGAAAATGCATATTTGAACTATTGATTTACCATTTTAATAATATTTAATTTAATTCTGAATTATTTGTTTTGTAATATGAGGTGTTTTTTTTTATATTTTGCATTTGCTGTAATGTGAGAATAGGAACATTAATATATGTTGCTTTAAGTGATGCGTTTTGTACTTGACTGCTGAGTTTAGTGTAAGAGCATAAGGATGCACATAGAGAACAGAAGCCAGTTGTGTAACTTTGTAGCAGTCAGGAATTCATCTTTTTGTGCCACCTTATGTTTATGATAAAGAGACAAAAACGGGAAAGTTTGAATTCAAGACTTTTACTTCTGATATGTGTCACTAGCTAAGTGACTGAGGTAGGGGTGGGCGATATGACGATATGAGATTGTGAAGACCCGTGTACTGACCGTCTCCCAAAGCAGAGAGATCGTAGTATTGTCTATATAGACTAGATTCTGTCTATCTATTGCGGTTCTATGCGCTTCCTAATTTTTTCACTATGCCTGCCTTAGAGAAACAGCGTTCAACCAACCAAAGTGAACTACGGCGCTGATGTACAGTCCCCACTCCCCCGACACGGTTTTATTCAGAGTGTAGCAGGAAGCAATGGCTGAAAGTGAAAATGTAACCGATGAATTCGTCCCTAAAAAAAAAAAACCTCTACATCGGTGATATGGAACTGGTTTGGCTTTTACTCAAACAATAAGGAACAAGCAGTCATTATTTGCAAAGTCTGCAGAGAAAAGGTTCGTGTCGGATGGCAGCACGACGAACCTATTCAACCACCATCCTAAACAATATGCCAAGACTATAGAAGCTAGGAGATCTGTCAAACCACAGCCAGCAGAGGCAACAGGTACCAAACCAAAACAAACCACTCTGAGACAAGCTTTTGAGAAAGGCCCTCCAAATGAGAGGAGAAGCAAGTGATGGAAAGAGATAACGGAAGCAGTTACCTTTTACCTCGGAAAAGATATGGTTCCCATCAAAACTGTTAAAAATGAAGGGTTTAAAAGTCAAAAATCATTCTGTAGTATTTAGCTTTAAATAAACCTGTTGGCAAAATTGCACAAACCTGATTTAAATCTGTTCAGAAGTGTTATTTGTCCTAAATGCTGTTTAATTCTTTAGGACTATATTTTTACGAAGGAAAATAGTTTGGTTGTACTGTTCAGTAACTTGCAGAATAGTAAAAAAATATATATATATATATGTGTATATATATAGAGTTACAAATCAATAATACCGTGATAAAATCGAAATTGTGATTTAACTGTCAAAAAAAAATGTATATATCTTGGCCATATCACCCACCCCTACTTTGAAGTCTAGTGAGTCAGTGTGCCGTACTCCCATCCTGGGTAAGCGGGGGGAAAACTGTATAAACTAGATTCTTCACAACAAACAATCAGTTTGTTTTTGTAGCTGAAAAGTTTTTTTTTTTTTTTTTTTTTTTCCCTTGCCCTGTATCCTCAGTGAGATGGAACAGCTTTTGGGGAAGTGCACTGCTGACCTGCATGATTCCCAAAGCACCCTCATGGAGAAGGAGCAGATGCTGCAGAAGTGCCATGATGAGCTCCAAGAGTGCCAGGCCACCCTCAAGGAGAAGGAGAGTGAGCTGAATAAGTGCGAGGGTGACATGGAGGCCTCTCAGGCTGCACTGAGAGAGCTGGAAGGAAAGATCCTGCAGGGAGCCCAGGAGCTGCAGGATTCCCAGAATACAGTGCGGCAGCAGGAACAGGAGCTGGTGCGCATCAGGGAGGTCCTGAGGAGGACTGAGGAGGAGCTGGACCAGCGTGTCGCTCTCATGGGTGAACGATGCCTGACACTGGAGGATGAAAGAGGTGGGTGTGGTTAATGATCATGCACCTTGACAGCAGGCCAGTAGTTTCGATAGAGTAGAATTTCATATATATAATTTTTTTAATGTATTTTGAATGTATTTGTACAGCTGTGTGTATTTCTTGTTTTAATAGAGTAGTATTAATTTCATGTCTGTCTGTGCTTGCAGCCAGGACACAGGAGGAAGGTCTGAGAAGGGTGCAAGAGTTGCTGGCCAATATTAGTTCACTGGAGGAGAGCAAGAAAAGTGAAAAGGAAGCTCATGACCAGCTAAAGCAGCAACACTCCGCTATTGTTAAACAGCTAGAAGAGGAGAAGGTAGCAATCGTTACTCCCAATTCCCTTTTTTGTTTTTACATCTAGTGTTTTTATTTAAGTATAGACACGGCAGGCTTCGCGACCGTTAAAGCCCCAGGGATATTAAATACTGTTTCTGCTGCATTGTTGGATAGAAGCGTGGACTGAGTGTCAGGGGCTCTCAAGTCTAATGAGCAATATTTGTCTCATTTGATTACATTTCTATGTCGTTGTCTTTCAAAGTCTGCTAGATACTTAACACTCAACAAACATTTTGCACATACTCGCTGGTACTTTAAGTAATGTAGTGCTTGATTTAGAAGGGAAGTATTAACTGCAAGCAGTTCAATGTTTAAATATAATTACTTCACTGAGATCTAAAAGGCCATCCAGACTGGCCTGATATTAAATGGTGCATTGTAGAGAAACTTGGCATCTTTTTTACTATGGTAATGATGGGAACCAGCCGTTAACATTTTATTTACTGCCCAAAACCATCAATGCCGCAGGATCGCAGCAGCTCCCTGGCCGATGAGCTGACACGCATGTGTGAGGAGACACAAACTGAGAGGAAGCAGCTAGAGTGTGAGCTGGAGGAGGTGCTAGAGGAGCTGTCTGTGCTGGAGCAGCAAGAGCGGCTGCACGAAGAGGCTGTTCAGTGTCTGACTGGGGAGAAGTACACATTGGGGCAAGAACTGGCTGGTGCTTGTGCAGGCCTAGAGAGGTGAGAGTCCATGAAGCTAAGTGGACTAGGAACAGGATTTTTGCTGTTGTATATTCATCTTAATATTGGCTGTCTGTCGATAGGAAGAACCTTGAAATAAAGACATTGAAAGAAGTTCATGAGCAGGCTATGAAGAAACTACAAGATGAGTACAGTAGCTCCCTGGGCAAGATTGGCGAATTGACCACTGAGCTAGAGTGGTAAGTACTGTGCGCTAGTAGGCATATTGCTCACTTGGATTGTATGGTATTAATATTTTAATCTTTCCAGTTCCAGGCAGACTCTGAACATGCAGAGGGAGCAAGCAGAGACCCGTTTTCAGCAGCTGGAGGTAGAATTGAGCAGAATTACCCAGCAACTACAGGAGGAACAACAGAAACTTGACCACCATCAGCAAACTCAAGATAAAGAGCGAGAGGAGTATGCCAGGTCAGATTCCACAACTTTGTGCATGCTGTGTACTTTCAGAATGTTATAAATTACAGTATTAACATCAAAAATTTATGAACTGTAGAGTATTCTTCTTTTTTTATATGGTCTTCTGTTTATTCATAAATAATGGGTGAAAAATTTTGTTTTTAGTATTTTGCTGCAGATTCTTTCTTCATGAGCTTCTAAAAGTCTTTCGTTTTCTCAGTGTTCTTTATAATAAGTGTAAGGCTTGGGATTGGGACAGTTGACTTCTAGTCAAGAACAACCAAACCAGTCTAATACAGGCTAACTTATTTCACCTACCTTTATTAGGAACTTTGTACCAGTTGAGTACTTTACCTTTTAAATGCACAGCGTTTAGGAGAGTCTGAATAAGTATGATGAATAAGGATGATCATGATGGTAAAATGAAATAAAAAAGTAATATTCATGTGCTCTTCATGTTTCATAATTTCTACTTTATCTGGAACAAATCACTTAATGGTTTTTTTTGTTTGTTTTTTTCTGCACATGATTCCTTTTAAGGAAGGAATATTTTTGGTAAATTGTTTTACTTGTAGGGTTTAATAATGTGTTTTATTACCCCTGACTAACACCTGACAAAACTTGATATTGCTCATAATTGCCCATTTAAATGCAAGAGTAGTAACCCCCTGAAATTCACGGGGTTTACATTCCAAGAGCACCCACGAATTGTGAAAACATGAATTTGTCTTTTTTATAGTGTAAACCCTAAATATGCCCCAAATGTGTCCAAAACACTTTCATTTCAAACTCCGCTTAATACATTACCCTGAAAGAAAATGTAAAGATAAACCCGTATTCATACTGTACAATTTACACTAAACACCTGCAGCGCTAGACTGTAAAATACCAATGCAAGGAGCAATGAATAATGCTCTCGGATTGGCTACTTTCAAACCTCCTGCTTCTGAGTACAGCGGTATTTTACCATCCCAAGGCTTTTTGTGGGTTTTTTTGGGGTTTTTTTTGTGTGTGTTTTCTTGACAGTTCTATTTTAGATGGAAATGTAGCTGTATTGGTTAACATTTGTTACAAATGTAGTAAATTATATTTGCTATAATTTAGCTCTAAAATACATGAAAAAAGCAAAAACAAATGTGGAGGATATTTACGTTTTCCGTGAACAATTATTAGTTCGGTTCTAAGAAAAAATCCACAAACAGCTGAAACTGGGAATTTGTGCCTACTAGAAACGAAAATGTTTAAAAGGCTGACATTCTTCTGACACAACTTCTTTTATCATGGTTTAATTCTAACTCTTCTACAGACTTAATTTTTTAAACCCACTAGTAATGTTTCATTTTCAAACTTTTTTATGGTAAGGCCAGAGCCTGATCTAATTGGAATGTGTAAATGTTTGTTTGCAGGATGTTACTGGAGGTACAAACGAGGCTGGCTCAGAGCGAAGAGGAGCTGAACCGTGTCGTGGAGGCTCACAGCACTGAGCGAAGCCGTCTGCAGGGAGAGACAGAACGAGAGCGGGAGGAGAGACTGCAGGCCCTGGTTCGACTGGAGCAGGCTCAGCAGAGGAGGAGGGAGTCTGCAGAGGGCAGGGCGCAGGAGACGCAGGTCCTGCAGGAAAAATTGGAGGCACTGCAGCAGGAAGTGTTGGAGCATCGCCAGCTGCTGGAGCAGAAAGAGGCCTGGCTGCAGAGCCATGCAAAGGATTGGCAACAGGAGAGGGAGAAGCTCCATTTGCAGATGGAGGAGGAGCGACTTGACTTTAGCAAACGACTCACAGAGACACAGCAAAGGTGGTGGCACAGCATAAACACATTACTCAAACCTCAAAATCATGTCCTGGGACTGCTTCTTTGGAATTGATTATATCTTGGTGCTTGGATTAAGTTAATAAGAAGTAATGACAGGATTTAATCAAATCCAAACACTGCAATATGATTAGGGCCCTGTTTCCCAAAAGCATAATAGATTTAAAGTTCGTCTCATTTTAGTAGTTTAATGATGCTGCTAGAGTCTGACAGAGCTGATTGGGAGGGGGGGGGGTATAATTCCTGAGCATTTACTTTCTCTGAAGTTTTTCAACACAGCACAGTTTTAATCAGTATGAAGTGGCCAGGTTCTAGCTCTTAATAGAATTTGTTCTAGAAGCAATGTGACCTAGAATTCCAAATATATTCTGCTTTATATGAATTAAGTGTTGAAAGTGATGCATGCTCTGAAGCTTAATGGTTATGTTTGTGCTTTTGGTAAGTGGAGAACTGATCACTCCTGTGTAACTGTGACCCAGATGCATCCACCCTTGCTAGGGCTGAACTGATGCTGCGGTGTCCTTTGTATCACACTCTATAATTCTCCTTCCATTCCTCATGCCATTGTTTCATCTTGTATGGATTCTCTGTCAGCTCAGTCTCGCAACTGTTTGTTTTAATCTGTGATGTATTTCCATCTTTCTACAGCACTTCTGATGCAGAGACTGAGCACTGGAAGAACTTGTATGAAGAGCTCTATGATAAAGTTAAACCCTTTCAGGTGAGAGTGTGCTCCTTTAAACTACTCCTGTGGAACTGCTGACAGTGTGAGTAGTGCAGATGGTCTGTGTGGCCCCCTGACGTGTGTCTCATTTTTCTGCTACTTGTGGTCTCCAGGAGCAGCTGGACAACTTTGCGACCGAGAGGGATGCCCTGCTCAACGAGAAAGGGGCCACTCAGGCAGAACTGAATAAACTGGCTGGTGCCTACGCCAATCTGTTGGGCCATCAGAACCAGAAACAGAAGATCAGGCACATGATCAAACTCAAGGAGGAGAACTTGAAGCTCAAACAGGTCAGGATCACAGTGCAGTTAAATGGTCTTTTTACTGCCGAGTAGAGCTGGGCGATATGGCAAAAAAAATCTAGGTTATTTCATAAAGTTTGGCCAGTTCACGATTTCGATTTTTTTTAATGTGTAACTAGTCAACTTAAAACATTTCAACAAAATGACTGAAGTAACATTCTCTTTATAAGTAACTTGAAAAACCATCTGGTTAAGGAACATTGTATTTTTAATGACCATGCCATTCATAAATTGGTCAACAAGGTGTAAATAAATGTAAAACAAATTCTCAAGTTAAATATCTTTGCAGAATATTTGAATGGAATATGAAAGTAAATATTGAGCGATTTGAATTAAACATTAAATACTTCTGAATTTAGAGTAAGAAAATAACCATTTTAACCAATGTAAAAATTACATCAGTGAACTCAGTGAAAAAATAAAATAAAATAACAGCACTTTGTAGACTATCGTGCAAACATAAAGCATGTTGTTGTTAAGTCACATGTAGATGTTCTTTACAGGTTTTACAGTCTGTCTACTGTTTCAGGCTTTAGAGATGCTCTATGACAGGTTATAATGTTCCCACCTGCACTGAACTGGTTGTGGGAATAAAGAGGTATTTTTTGCAAGTTTGCTGAGCCTGGGGAAGATTTGCCTCATTAGCCTTCCACCAGTGAAGTGGGTCTGTGTCTGAATCTACATCAGGAGACATCAAATAGGCTGTCAGCTCAGCTTTAACTTTGTCTTCTGACTGAATGACAGGTTGTGATGCTGGTTCCGTTTTCTTAAAAAAAGCTTGCAAGGTCTTTTTCTTCTTGGCCCCAGCTTCTGTTCTCTGTTCTTCCTGCCCCACGTCCTGAGTCATCTGAACTGTTGTCTCAAGATTTTTGTCTGGCAACAAAGATGTCAGCTCTTTAACAACTTTTTGCTTGATTCCCTCCAACTTGTCATGTTCGATGTAAGTTGTACGGAACCTGGGATCCATCAGAGAAGCTATGTTGAGGAGTTCATTTGTGACAGGATCGCTGTATTTGCAGTTGAGGTACTGCAGTATTGTGCTTTTGATGCGTTTTGTTAAATCTGTGTCATCGTCTTGTGCTCGTAGAATGCTACTGTTAAAGAGATGGAGCACTGGTTTGAGGTACGAGACACTCACATATGCTTCACCTGACAACGCATCAGTGAACACTTGCAGGGGGCTTACGGCTTTCTTTATGGATTCCATGACATCGATGTCTTGCCACGTTGGAACAAGCTGCAGACTTGTTTTTTTTTTTTTATTATTATCAGAACCCGAGCTATGGCTTTCTCTGTTATAAAACCCCCTTGATCATCTTTTGTTTTGAACCCCATCTGGTGGGGGTCTCCGTAATGAGTTGATGAGAAAGTAGGCTGAGCTCCGCCTGTGCAGATGAGAGAGCTCTTCTTTTTCCAGCTGAAGTAAAACACACTTACAACCTTCTTGCACACTGCAATTGCAGTGTTAACTGTGGTCTTTTTACACCATATTCTGTTAAAACAAAGCAAAAAAAAATAGCATTTCATTGTACTTTGACAGAAATATTGTGAAGAGCTTACTCCTTCACAACTTCAGAATATGAATCTATAACCTCATATTAAGTAACTGGCACTGTTATTACAAAAGCAAAACAATCATCATCATAATTTCAGGTATTAGCATTTCCACATTCATCATTCATCTCATTATCTAGACACATTTTTCTCACGCATACACACTTCCATAAATTTTTTAAAAAATTTCTTTTCATTTTTGTGAAGCTACTTTGAGACAATGACCATTGTTAAAAGCGATATATAAATAAAATTAAATTCAATATGAATGAAATAACATCTGAATAACTGCGAGTTTATTGCTTGAATTATTAATCATACTTACCATTGGCATTTTGAAGACGATGTCCAAAGCACTGAAGATGGGTCCAGTCGTTCATCATGACCAATTATTTCCCCAGCATGATCGTCATGATGTCTGAAGGCAAAAACTTTGCAGTTTCCGTTCTGCGTCAACATAATGGGCTGTAAGGCTGAAGAGTACGACTACTCCACAGATCAGTCGTCGTAAGAAAAGATGCCTTTTCAAGCTGCTCCGCTACTTTTTCACGTGTTTCAGTGTACATTCGCGGAATAACTACGTCTTTGAAATATTTGTGGCTCGGCAACTTTTATCTTGGATCAGCAGTGTGTAGCATTTTTATGAACCCTGGCTTTTCGATGGTGTATATGGGAACCATGTCCTTAGCGATATGAAACGCCACAGCATCTGTAATGTTTCCATCGGAGCGCCTTTTTGTCACAGGGAACGGAACTGGAAAATGATACCGCTGATGACATCTGGCGTATTGCAATTTTAGGTGGACCTTTTGCATTCGGACTTGGTTTGTCTTCATCTCTTAACTTTGAACATTCTTCCCATTCAGCTTGGTGCCTTTGTCGCAAATGTTGGAATAAATTAGTGGTGCTACTACTGCCGGTTGCAACGGACTTTCTGCATGTTTTGCGTTTGACAAAAGTTTGTTCGACGTCTGACCTCTCAAATCCGAACCATTTCAAAACCACAGAGGAAACATTCCTACCTTTCTTTGGCACAAGGTCATCCTGATTTGAAGAGCCGTCCATCTCTGATATTTCTATAGCCTATTACGTTCCTTCATAGAGTGCTGTACTCTCACAAGTGACCGGTTAATTAGGCGCACCATCATCTGGTCGTGGGTGCAATTACAATGTATCTAATTTTTATAAAACATCGACACCTCGATTTTAAGAAAAAATTAAATCGTCTTAAAACGTAAATTCTAATTAATCAACAAAAAGAATCTAAAGAATCGCCCAGCCCTACTGCTGAGTTTGAAAGTGACTGAATGCAACAGGCTTTGTTACCGATGTGCATTTCTTTGTATTCTGCAGGAAGTGGTTCATCTAAGAACGCAGATGGGCAAACAGAAGCGGGAGCTGGAGCAGCTCAAGGGCAGTCAGGCTCCACGCAAGTTTGACCCCAGCAAAGCCTTCAAACATGAGCTCAAGGAGAACCAGCAGCCAGTAGTGGGTCTGAGATAGACATTGCATGTCCTGGGCTAAATGTAATTTAATGAAGACTCACTATTTAAAAGATTGCAGATTGTTTTACCAGCCGTGTTGTGTCCAGAGTGTCTCCAGGGCTAATATACTCTATTCCTCTAAGTTTTTTGTATGTCAAGTAATACTATTTAACCTTGACCATCAATACTTCACTTGGATCTTAACCTTATTATCCTCACAATCTGAAGTCTAACATTCTAAAAGTGTATTCTGAGACATGTGTGTTCCTGTTGATCATTTATTGAGTGTTCTTTTAGTCCATGGAAATGGAAATATTATTTTAAATATGAATAATAATTGGTGTGTTTCCTGGACCGGGATCAACTGTAGTCCTGGATTGTGCAGCATTCTGAATGGAGATTATCTAATGAAATTAATCCAGGACTAGACTTTAATCCCTGTCTGAGAAAGAGACCATTTTTAGATGTGATTACATAACTAGATTACATAACTAGTTTGTTAAAGATGTTAAAAATATGTATCACTTTGGGTTATCACTACTGTCGGCCTGGGCTAATGCATACTCAACATATATAAATGTGATTTGTTTACCTTTCTATCCGCTCATGATCAGTTGTAAATACGCAGAATCAGGTAAAGTCCTGCTGGTTTGGCATGACATCCAGATACACTAGTTCTTTGATGATAAATCTGGACATGCCTGACTTATCAACAAGTCTTAATTCAGACTGTATCACTGACTTTCAGCCAAATCACTGCAAATCATTTTTCCTTCCTTTCTTTAGTTTTGTGATGTCGTTTTTAAGAGGACACTTCTTGTTTCTCTGAGTAGACCAGTATGTTTATTAAATAAATGTTACTTTTTATGGTACAACTGAGGTCGTTTTTTGAATCATTTTATGTATTGGTTATGGGAAAACTTATACAATTAAAAGGTTCCTTAAAAAATTATTCAGTCTAATTCAAGAAAGTATCTAATACATAAATGGTTTGTCATCATAAAAAATGAGTGATTGTTTGCCGTTCTGTCCAACCTTTTTGTTGGTCACTGAACCCTTCACATAAATATTCCTGAGGCATTAAATCTGATTTACTCCATTTGGGATGTTTTACACTATTGTCCTGCAGAGGGCCCTAAAGTACTGCAGACTGCGAGACGTGTCTGATTAAACTCGCTCCTGCTCAGTGTGTACTATCCTTTTGACCTTTCCACAGATCCCTGTGAGTGAAACTAGGCTTGCTTTCCTGGACACACATGGACGAAAGTACACAAAGCGCAAGTTTCTCCCACTGTGTGTGCTTTAAAGAAATTGGCACTTAATTCTGTTGCAGATGCAAACAATTTATTTGGAGGCCAAAGTCTTCAGTGTTCCTCTATAATAAGCACTAGGCTGTACTCTTGAGCAGATGTTCAGTTGCAGTAGTTCTGAAGGTAGGAAAAGGAGCACGGTCTGTGGCAGCACTGGTCCACAATCCCTCTCTTCACCTTCACTTTTTCTGTAGGGCTTCTCTCTGCCACGTTTTCATGGCCGGACGATTTTGTGAGGATAGCTGGAAGAGAGAATATTTCAGATTTGTTTTTATCATCCTTTTGGGAATGCATTTTAATGTTGGGGAAAAAAAACCCCAAAACCTGCAGTGTCCTATGAAACAAACTGCTTGTGGCTCAGACAAAAAAAAAATCCTTTACTCTAGTTCTACTCAATCGTCCAAGACATTCTCTTCTTTAGTCCTGGGGCTATGAGGCTTGAATCTGAACCCCCAGTTTGGCATTATGTAAACCTCATGCTTAGATCACACTGCACTCTAGCCTCAATTTGTATCTGTGGTTTCTGGTTAATATGTGTAACATATTAACTATATAAAATGGACAAAAGATGGCAAAAAATAGCAAACATCTTGAAGCCTGAAGTTCTATATTTCGATATTTGAAAGTATGTCAAACGCTTTCTCCTGTGCAAAACTAAAGTATGTTTTGAATGCTAAACATTACCGTGGCTCAGCAGCTGCATTTGAGGGACAAATCGGGTGGACTCCAGTAAACCATTCGGCCAAACTATTGCTTTAAACTAACTGGACATCTTTTCCACAAAGGAGCTCTCACCCAGCAAGGCCTCGAGATCCCTCTCTCCTCTGTTGGCATAAAAGAAGCCTCTTGCACCACAAACAAAGTAGAGCGCGTCCACCAGGCTGGAGCCACACAGGTGCTGAGATGGAGCAGACAGGGTACCTGGAGAGGAGACCAGCAGGAGGAGCACAGGAGCTGCCTGCAGAACCAGAGCCATAGCAGACTGGATCTACGGAGACACAGAACAAACTTAATCCCGCAAGTTTTGTGTGTGGGGCCTGGTTTAAGCAGAGTCTTAGAGTAAATCGAAGTCTCAACCATGACTCGACATACTCTAATAGACTAAGATTAATCGTGGATTAGGCTTAATGCAGGCTTTTGAAACTGGCCCCTGGTTGTGGAGGCCAAAGCACTGCCATATGAAATGATGCTGATTCTCTTACCAAAACACTGCAAACTGCTTTAAATGAAGATCTGACCACTGGATTGCTGATGGCGCCACCCAAAGGCATAGAAAAGGACAGCACGGCAATTCGGCACTCACCCAAGACTGCTGGTGCAAGTGGCAGTGAAGTGGTTTGGATGCAGGAGCAGGTCTTGTCAGCTTATATAGCTCCTACCTAAGAGAGCCTTTAGCCCTTGATGGCATCAGCGGAAAAACAGAAGTTGTAACGTAATGCAGTGACTCCTTAAGCATGTTCATCCTTAAGCATGGCATTAGGTTCCCAGTTGATATAACAGGCTCAGACAGAAGTCAGGACATGATGTACAGGTCAAGGTCGTTGGCTAGTTAAGAATAATAATGCGAAGCTCTGCTGAATGACACAAGAAGTTAATAGGTAGCAAGTAGATGTCATCAAGACATCAGTGGGTTTGTTGGTGATTAAACTGTAAGACAATGCAATTCAGCTGCCATTCACAAAAGTTTTAGGTAATCCTAATGCTAGCATAACTTGATTTAGTTTACTTTTGAGCTATCTGCCATGCACAGATAGAGTATGGCCAATTTTTCAAGCTCTAGTGGTGTGAAGCCTCAGTTTTCGTAGAAAAGGAAAAGGATAGAGACATGCAACAAAGTTCTGACTTCTACCAACAAGAGCATCAGTTTTCCCTATGGACGTCCCTTTAATCCAGCTTGTATGAAAGATGTCCATGTCCTGGCAAGAGGATATGAACAGTTTTGTCATGCAGTCTGTCAAATAAGAGGCTTTCAAATTCATTACATAAAGAGACAGATCAGAAGTTTTATTCAAAGTTTGATATAAATAAAACATGAGGCGAAATGATAAATGGGAATTCATAACCGCTCTTCTAGAGGCATGCAGTGAAGCTTTCTCTAAAGTGCTTTAAAGGCGAGGGATCACAACAAACCACTCTAAACAAACCACTTTCCAAATGACAAAATTGTGCAGAAAAATTTTAAATCGTGGAATTTTCGGTTACATTTGCAGTGTCCTGAAAACCTGTTTTGTAATACATTTATACTGATATTTCTTGTAGTATTTCACTGATGAGTCTCTGCATGTGGTCCAACGCTGTGTTTCACTGCTTGTCATAAGATCCTTCTTTGTCCCATGTAAGTCAACGGCCAGAAATCTAGCACAAATAAGGCAGCTTTTATGGCAGATGTTTCTCAGTTTTAACAACACAAGTTATAAATAAAGATGATATATTTAGGAAGAGGAAAAATCCAAATAAATCTGGTAATATTTCATCTTCTTTGAACATTTCTGCTCATGGCTCTTGACCTGACAGGCAAGGGCGCCCTGACAGCGTCTCTCTGCTGCTGCTCTTGCCCTGTCCAGACAGTGACAGCATGTAATTCAGCACTAACCTCTGTCATGACCTCCCCCTCGCCCCTCTCTGCATCAAAACCCTAATACACACAACACTAGCGTTAGCACTTTCCTGCGTCTTTCACTTCCAACATATCTCACTGAATACTAAAACAGAGCCTCATGAAGGATGTCTTGTGAAGGTATGACCTGCTCTGAAATGACTTGTTAAATTGGGTTTTTTTTTTCCTCCCACTTCTTTCTTACCTACATACTTGTCCTGCAGGCATGAGAACGTGATGAGTGCTGTCATAGAGTGATAGAGTATGGTGAAGAAACAGTTGACAGTTGAGAAAATGGCTGTATTTCTTAGATACGACAAACCCCTGTGGAAAAAAGAGACAAGGAGAGACACACTTGGTTCTTTTTTATCTCTCTTCAAGGAAAGGGGGGGATTTTCAAACTAGTACATAATTGCCCTCTTTGTCCCGAACTTGACGAGGTAGAAATGGAATGTAAATCATTGGAATTGAGTTGTTGTCTCATTTTCTTTTTGCCATGTGATCTTCACTTTGATTGATGTTGCTGAAGTATTTTTCCCAAGTCTGAAACGGATTCACTTTGGCCATCAGAGCTTTGCAGCTCCCCTGAGTCTTTTACAAGGCCACTCCATAGACGGCAGTGCAAACCGCACCAGACATGTGCTTCCTGTAAATGAACCACCTTTCAGTTGGGTCACCTTTTACCCTTTTACTGCTGATGTTATGTGTGTGCCTGTCCAGCTCAAAGCTGAAGCGTTTTCTCAGCTGTCGGCCGGAATTGTTCAGCAGGATCACAAAGGGACAGGAAAGTCAGAGATCATGCTGTGATCAAATCTTGAAAACATCACAAATCTCCTGAGCTGATCTGAGATTTCTTATAAGATTGTTGTCAAAATAAAAAGTAGAGAAATTGAACTAGGAGTAGGTTTTTCTTGTTACAATATTCTGAAAAAGAGTCATATATATTGGCTAGATTTTGGAATCATTTCACTTGCCCAGAAATAATTTGCAATGCAGTATAGTGGCCTAAGCCTATCTTCAAGTTAAAAGTATCTTTAATTTAGGAAAATATTGGTAATAACTAAAAAGTAGCCTTCTTAAGTACAGTAATGTCTTAGTTCATCCAGTATTTATCCACATAAGGCAGATATTTCTTCTTTGTTTGCAATCATTGGGATCCTTAAAATGTAAAAAAAAGTTTAAAAGCGAGACGTGTTTGCAACAGTAAAGAAGTCAATACAGCAAATCAACAGAATGAAACTAACCAAAAAAACTGAAACAGGAACAAATAATAAAGTAATAATAATCACTACCTTGGTATTCAGTCTTTCAGGGTGTAGATGCAGTCCTCTTTTGGACCTCCACCAGGCGGAGATAATGCGGTGACTGCTGTACTTTCTCAAGCTTTAGATCAACCTGGAAGCGCACGTGGGGTGTAGCATTTTTATTAGCTTGCGGACAAGCATGAGTTTTGCTGCCATGGGACGTTTTATAGAGGTCAGGCAGATCAATACGGCCAAATCAGCCTCTGCAGTCCTTTCGCCCCACAGCCAGTCAATCACGACCATGGCGGCCAGAGTGCGGCTCAGGGGGAGGTCAGGCCAGAGCTGTAATGAAGTAATGAGGTCCGCAGGTTCCTGTACACTGTGCCGGGCTAGGTTGAGGGCACCTGTGGAGAATACACAAAGCTCGCTCTGTCTTGTGCCCTCTGTGTGTGAGGCCTGCTTATATTACTCGCTCCGTCTCTGAGGTTCGGTGAAGGTCATTAAATGTCCGTAATGGGGTATTGTGAGAATACGGAAAGGGTGTATAAGAGCAGGTGGCTATTTCCTGGGAAAATAGGGAGTCGCGGGTTGGTTCCCATGATGTTCTTCTGCTAGCTCTTGTTATTTCATTCCGCTATAGTGAAATCAAGATTCAAGATATGATCACGTAACAGAGGTCTTGGGAATATTGACACCAGTGGTGTTAGCCACAAACGTGCCCTGAAAAATGGAAGTGGGCTTGGTGGCAGACCTTTGTCTTATTAATAGCTACAACTATAGAATGATTCATATCTTGGTCATAAAAATGGACTGAGAGGAGATCTAACAGCACCTCTGCAGGGGTCGCGCTATCCTAGCCCTCTCATCTTGTATGTACATATCTGAGATGAGAGGGATTGATGTGGACACAACAGCCTGGTTCATCCATTGCTGCAAACTCAGTGTTGCTGTGGAGGTACAAAGCACAGCTTGAATAGATGGATCTTCACATTCTCAGAGAGTACAGAGAGAAGCTTGAATTCCTTAAAAAACATACCTTGGTTGAACAGGCTTGTTAACAGTTAAGGTGCCAAGGTCATAGGTGTTGAATAATTCTGGCTCATTGCTTTACTTCTACATTACTCTCCTAAAACTCATCTGTACTGTGTTGGAGATTCCCCTTCCCTCCTCAGGGTTAATCATCTATTTAAATAAAGAGCAGAGGTTCAACTTGTCTGGTCGGAGAGGAAGTTTTATTTTCATGAGTCTGGAGGGTCTCTGATCTGTTCCTCTACAAAAGTGTCCAAGACTTCCAAGATACATATTTTAACACAGATTAATCATTTTTCATTGGATAATAACTTGGTGAAACTTTCTGTTTGTTGGTGTAGCCGGTCAATTCGTCACCTTGACCACTTTTTGTTCCCAAGAAAAAGTTCATGTTGCATTTCCAAATACCAAATATGGACCAATTAGTGAAACATTCCTCTATGTTTAAACAAGGTTAGGTCGGGCAATTACACCACCCCCCAGGGAGTTAAGTTCCTTCAAAAACCGCTGTGTCAAAAGGCCTTGTCTTAGGTGCACACCTGTTACTACATCAGATAAATAAATATCTCTTAATATATCCTCCATGCACCGCCTCTAAGTGAACGTTTCTGTTATATTTTGCCTGCTAGCAGTCACCTTGAGGGCTCCTGTCTGAACTTCTACTCCTGTGCATGTCTCGGTCTCCCTGCTCACATGCTTTCACAGAACAGGCCGACTTTGTTCAAAACGCAAACTGAATTATTAATAACACAACGACTTTTCAGTAAATGTGGTTGACACAATTAACATAGGAAATCAAATGAAATAAGTTCTAAAAAATCCTTCACAGTAACAACTGGACAGTATAAGAGGAACTCAGTCGTTGGCAGTACTTTATTAAGAAAGAAATGTCAATGTAATGTCAAAAGTTATAAAGTATATATATAGTATATACACAAAAGTTATAAAGTTACTTTTTATCGAATAAGTGAAAAATAAAAATGCCAAAAAACTAGCTGGCAAAAAGTGGACCAATTGCTTTCCTAGATATAAATCTTTTTGAATAAAAATGTAAAGCGTACAGAGCTGTTTCTGAATGAAAAGCTTGTGGCGTTTCATTAGATGTTTGAGTGAATTAGATGTTTCATTAACGACTCTACGCTGCTCAGATTCACCTAGCACAAGCACACCCATATCACATAAACAGACAGGCACAGATAATGTGTGTTTAAGAGGGATGTGTGTAATTATCCTCTCTTAGAGACACATAAATACAGCAAGTAATACAATTCTAAGTCAGTAACTGTAATGTTGCCTTCAAATCAGTGTCACAATACGGGCCCTCATGATCAGCACCGCATTGTCGTAATTAGTGCGAAACTCGATTGGGAGCCTCGACAAAAACTAATGCAAAAACTAAAGCTTATGATTGCAATATAAAGTGGGTGTTTTAGTTGTTATGAGTACAGGAGAGTTAATGTTATACTATCATTCACATGCAAAAAAACCAGATTAAAAGAAATCATTTTTTTGTATGGAAATGTGGTAAAACATATAACATCCTACCAATAAGTCATAAGTAGAAACGTTACTTTGTTCCACCTCCGGCACCTGAATAGAGACAGATAGAGTGTGTGAGTGTGTGTGTGTGTGTGTGTGTGTGTGTGTGTGTGTGTGTGTGTGTGCTACAGGATATATATGGAATAGGTTTTCAGTGGATGGTGTCATTGACCGTAACAAAACCAAAACATCTGATTATTGGATCTTTAACACAAGCCCTCTTGGACTGCAGCACTTTATAGACATGAGAAAAATGCCTTTGTCAAAGTCTTTTGTTTTCATCTGCTGAACATGGACAGCTCCACACTGGGCCAGTCAATGGTGATCATTTGTTTGCTGAAGTATAATGTAGCTGAAACAAAAGCCAGCTTCAGTGGAATGCTAATGTGGCTTTTGATGTGCTGATAAGGGCCACTCTGTGACTATAGTGGGATTTTTTTTTCTGAGCCACATTTTTGTGGGGGTGTGAGAGTGTGTGTGTGTCCTTGCATTTCAAGCCTCGCTGTAGGAGGTCAAACAGAACTCCGAACCAAATCTCATTGAAGGCATAGTGCAAGATTTCATTATCCCTCTCCACTACAGACCGTCTTTGCTTAACGTCATTATTTTAAATTGGTAAGAGGGGGGGATTTGGCCTGTGCCACCTGTGGGGCTCCTGATGTTTTATAATTTCTCAAATTAAATCCTTTTGCAACTCATATTATGCCCGAGAGGTTGCCAAGGGTAAGGAAGAAAGGAAGGACATGGGCTGTTAGGTCAAGTTTTGGCTCGGACCAGTTTGCTTCCTGAACAGTTATGTGAGTTGGGCTCTATCACAGCTGAGGGAACACATCATAAACTGGGATTATGTCTTAGTGCTAATTTGAGGGCCACCATGAGAATGTACTCCCCCCTCCAAGCTTAATCATTCATGTAATTGAAATACAGGGCTTGGATATGTCCAGAGCCATTGGATTTGTAGGTGTTTTGCACACATTGAAAGAGAGAAAGAGATCAAAGCCTGGGTTTTTGATGTTCCTCTGCCCTTGTGTCCATTCTGCCCCACACCTCTGAACTCCCCGGTCTCCTGGTCTCCGTGGCTAGCTTAGCTTTGTCTAGGTAAATGAGTTTCATAATTGGCAGGTGTGCTCCATGCCTCACCCTTCGCTGCACAATAATGAGATCTTGACTGCTTCTCTTAATGATGGAAGGGCTTTGATATTAAAATCATACCGAGCTAACGTGCTCAGAATTGGACACAATGCATATCGCCGTAATCCCTCTGATCTCCGGCTAGAATGTTAATAGGCACTCCTTTTTGAATATAGATGTTAGGATGTGTGGTAATGCTGATTGCTTATGCATACTGCTGAATGTTTGATACCTATTTTACGTACAAGAGACTTGGTGATTGGTCTCGCACTTCCACATTTGCTCATCCGGAAATGTTGAATATTCCTTCAGAAAACAAAGCGCCGGATGGCGTGGAGAGAGGGATGTGTGCAGAAAATGAATAAAGCTGAGCGACCTCTGCGCCTTCTGGAGTGGATCGTCTTCACAGCTCACGCCTCTCCTATCTTCTGTTCTAGAAGTCTGTTTTCATTCTCATGGATTAAACAATTTCATATGTTTTCATTGGTCTCATTGTTTTCATCAATCTTATTATAGTTGGTTTAGACCAGCCCACTAATGGTCCTAGTTCTTTTGGCTCTGGGATGTTTATAGGCATTCGTTATGGGTTCTTTAGCCCTACAGGGCCTGATGTAGTTCTGAACATCCATCCCAGGGCTGCATTCCCCTTTTCACACCCAGTAAAAGTCTGTCTATGAGACAAAATAACTAGCTGGAATAATCAGTTCATCATTTCACATCAAGTTCTTCATTTCACATTTCACATTATGTTATAATCTTTATGTTTCAGGTCTGTATGTCACATACCATTCCACCATATCCAAGGCTACACATTACTAGATAATTATCCCTGGCTACACACTAGAGATCCGCATGGGTTTGAAATCGAAAGCCAAAACACAAGCCATACGTGTGGCTTCACATATGTGTTTTTTCTTCCTCTTTTTTAAGGTCTTTTTACTAAACGCTTGAATGAAGTGGCTGGAAATGAACAGTTCTTACTGGTAGCCTTACTGGGCTAAAGATCCCCTCATTACTTCTATTAGGTGCAGAAATGCAGAACACACTTTGGAGCAACTAAACAAGGGGAAAGATCTGCTTCTTTAAGGGGATCACTCACAGACTCCTCAACCCTTCTGCCTAATGCATCTAACGTTATAAGAAAGAAAAGAGAGCAGAAGGCAGAGAGTATGTGAGAGAATGTGCCTGTGAAAATCTACTACATGAGTCACGCATTAGAAATGAACCCAAGCATGTGAATAACTGTCCCAAAAGCTTATATTTAGTCAGGTCCTGGGTGGGTAGCAGACCTCTATTTCACATAAAGGAGCTATATTTTTGAAATGCTATGAGTTTAAAACACATAGTCTACCAAATATACCTTCATTTGTTTATTTGGTTTAGATACTTCATTATTATATATTGTAGATGATAAATATACAGTACTGTGCAAACGTCAGGCACCTATGCAGGTTGTTTAAAGCCTTCTTTCTCTGTGCAAGCTAATGTGTCTTTCTGTTAGTAAAATTTACCTTAGAACAAATGCAAACAAAAAAGAACGCAGTAAAAAGTATCAAGATTTGGTTTTTAGTTTTTTTTAAAAGGTAGTCAATATTTTGTGAGCTGGTGAGGAGAACACAGCTTCGGTTCCAGATTTCTCCTCGATGCCTCCAGCCATTGCCTGGATTTGTGAAATTCCATTAGCAGCTTTTAATAACATTTTATGAAGGACTGACTGAATCAAAACAGGTTTCTGATGACAAATACTGGGCTTCCACGAGTAACACATTCATATCCTCTACATAATCATTATGGCAGCTGCAAAAGGGGACCATTGAATGTCATTAAAGT
>JBBPCY010000032.1:4186745-4208647 GCA_037974405.1 Brachyalestes nurse | reverse complement strand
TGTGTGTGTGTGTGTGTGTGTGTGTGTGTGTGTGTATGTGTGTGTGTGTGTGTGTGTGTGTGTGTGTGTGTGTATGTATGTGTGTGCACGCACCGGAGTGTGCAGCCTGCTGCCTGGCTGTGATAAACTGCCATTACTGAGCTGCTTGTCAGCCAGAGGTGATCTATCAGTGTCAGAACTACTCAGCGTGCTGAACATCCCCCTTTCTCACGCCCATATCAAAGCCTATCTCTGTCTGCCCAAGCCTCTTCAGTCCTTCTCTTCTCCTAACCTGAGCCCTGCTAGGAGGCTGCATCCTGCTCCAGTCTCATTCACGATTTATAGATCATCCCCATGTCCTGCTCACATATTGCTCTTAACCCTTTTTATCCTGACCTTGTATTCTGTGGAAACTGAAAAGAAAAACATATTGTTATTGTAGTGCTACATTGTAGTGGTCACATACATGTGACTTTTCTCTTGCAGTGTATTGAAGGGCACATATAATGGAAAAACAGACTTTTCTCACTACTCCAATAGTCCATATATCGGAATTAACCTGCTAAAACAGCCAAACTCATATATTTTTTTTTCTCATAGAAAGCATCCGTCTCTCTTATATACATATAGATAGATGGACGCACAGATGGACGGACAGATGGACGGACAGACAGACAGACAGACAGATGAGATGAGATGAGATGAGATGAGATAAGATAGTACCCAGTGGGCTCCAGCATCCCTCAAGACTGCCAAGATCTGCCAATTTAACTTGAGTGAGGTTTTAAAGTAACTATTCTAAAATGATCAGCTTATTCTCTGCCTATCCTTTGTTATGCTGCTTAAAACACTGATTTAAACTTCAGTTCACAGTCATTATCATGTAG
The DNA here is from genome assembly GCA_037974405.1 of Brachyalestes nurse. Classification (NCBI taxonomy): domain Eukaryota; kingdom Metazoa; phylum Chordata; class Actinopteri; order Characiformes; family Alestidae; genus Brachyalestes; species Brachyalestes nurse. Next base: position 4,207,781 of record JBBPCY010000032.1, on the reverse strand, counting down.
ACCCATGTTTCTCAAACTGGCTTGTTCTCCACTCTGACAGGTGACCTGTCCAGAGCATTTTTCTGCCTTTGTACTATTGTCTCCAGGACACCCAGAAACCTGACAGAAACTCACTCTGCATTCCACTCCATATGCTGCATTGAAGAAGAAGAAGAGCAAAAAGCTACATTTCCTTTGATGGGATAAAGTGCAAATATCTTTATCTTTTTTGTCCATCACTATAAACACATGCTGTCGATTGGAAATGACAGAATAAAGTCTTTGACACAAGTAGGCATTTGTGATGGAAGGAGACTAATGTACTTCTGCTTTGGTGGCAGGAAACAAGGAGAAGCTAAACCAAATGGGAGGTTAAACTCGTCGGTATTCGAGATGTGTGAATTAGAATGTGTTAAGCCTGTGGGATGGAGACAGTATCGGAATGATCTAGGAGTGTGAGAGAACTTCAGAAAAGCGGAGCTGCAGGAAAAACAGCCAATCTCTTCTCAGCAGGCCCAGTTGGATGTCATCATGCAAAACAGCAGTGGTTTGCCTGGTCACTCACTTTTAGAGCACAGAAGCTTGAAAAAAGACCAAAAAAAGCATGAAAGCTGTCAACCCTGCGTAATAAAGAAATACAGCCTAACACCAAAGAAACATAACATGATGACCTGCTCCCTCGCCACCCGTTCATCTCACGAGACGACACGTATACAAATAATTGACCGAAATGCTAACATGGTAACATAGCCAGCCATAGGTTTTCATCTAGAAACACTTTAGGCAGCTTAATCCCTGGATCTTGTTAGCATTTTTGTTAACTTTTCATAAAGACAATGGCACAGTGTCAAAGACCTCACAAAGCAAGCACACTTTAGATTACTGACCAACTTACTGTGTTTATACACAAGTGCATGTATATTATTTGGATGCAGGCTTATCTTACCTGTTAGCCGCATTAGGAACATGCATCCACCCATTATCTGAACCACTTATCCATAACCAGGTTCACAACAGGTGCTGGAGCCTATCCCAGCAGTCACTGTGCAAAGGGCAGAGAAACACACTGGACCTGAATCAAAGCCAGGACCTTCTTGCTGTAAGGCGATAATGCTACCACTGTGTCACCATGCCACCCTCATTAGGAGCATAGAACAAGAAAACCTTTGCTTGGCTTATTAAAAATGGTTACTGAATTTAACTGAATTCGCTACTGCTTGTCCCAACCAATGAAAAACAGTGGCCCTTGCACTGGTAGGGCATTTAACTATAACACAGGCCAAACAGCCTATTAATGTCCCTGCTTACAGAATTTAGTGGCTGCTCTCTGGCTTCTACCTAAAAATAATTGTCTCTTCATAAAACCATCTTTTCTTCGTGCACGGGTCCTCGGGATAGAGAGTGCCGTATTGAATTGTGCATTGAAGCCCAGATTGAATTGATTTGCTCTTTGTGAGCTCTTCTCTACACCTGTATTCTGGCACTGTAGTTGCTGGCTGGACAGCCTCCAGCTTGAGCCCTGTCATTTCAGAGCCTGTTACAGGCTGTTAGGTGTGACTCTGAATTCCCCACACCCACCTCAGCGCCTGTGCTTGACCATAAACACAGTCTGGCACCCCGCCGTCTGCTTCATTATCTCGACGGAGGAGTGCAGGACCTGTTGGCCCACTGCTCCCAAAGCTGCTCTCACTCTCTCCGAATCACTGCCCCTCAGGGTCTGGAAGTCCAATCTGGCTTAGATAAAATAAAAAAATAAAAAACCTCTCTGTGGACAGAGTCACCGAGTCTGGAATTAGAAAAGGGAACTGGTTTTTGATACCTAGGCTAAAGACACCATGTGCAGTTTGGGAACAGATAAATTGTCTTTATTTATGGGTACAAAGCAGTGCTTTGTGATGAACTAGTAACAAATTCATCTTATCTCCGCCAGGCATACGAAATCCTAAGATTAATGGAGGAGAGAGCCTGCACTGTGAGTTCCTTTAAAGGGCCCTTATCGTGAAAAACAAATTTTATGCACTTTTTTGAAGTTTGGCGTAATATTACATGTTCAAAATGTACCATTCACTTTTTTTCCCTCAAGTTTCAGTAATATTGTGATGATGACTGACATAGTTGAAAATAGAAACTTGTTAACTAAATTATAGATTGAAAGGAATTGATTCAATAAAAAAATGTATGTTTTAATTATACCCTGAAAATGTCTTCATGCTGTTAACTACATTTTGGGTTTTTACTTCTGTAGTAAAGAATTCTGTACTAAAGACAAATACAAAACATGAAAAAAAAGACTCCTCAGATGGCTTAACATATTTTTGAACAATCAGATGATGGTTACATATATTTCTCTCATATACAGTCAGGTCCTCTGTACACCACCACAATGGATATGAAATGAAACGAACAAGATGTGTATTAACTACAGACTTTCAGCTTTCATTTGAGGGTATTTACACACAAATCATGTGAACGGTGTACAGTTTGTATATGTGCCTCCCACTTTTTAAGGGACCAAAAGTAATAGGACAATTGGCTGCTCAGCTGTTCCATGGCCAGGTGTGTGTTATTTTCAAGTTAATTTCAAGTGTGCTATCTGCATTTGGAATCTGTTGCTGTCAACTCTCAATATGAGATCCAAAGAGCTGTCACTATCAGTGAAGAAAGCCATTATCAGGCTGAAAAATAAATACAAACCCATCAGAAAGATAGCAAAATATTAGGTGTGGCCAAATCAACTGTTTGGAACATTCTTAAAAAGAAAGAACGCACCGGTGAGCTCAGCAACACCAGAAGACCCAGAAGACCACGGAAAACAACTGGGGTGGATGACCGAGGAATTCTTTCCCTGGTGAAGAAAAACCCCTTCACAACAGTCCACTCGAGATTCCACCAGAGCAAGAACACTCTCCAGGAGGTAGGTGTATGTGTGTCAAAGTCAACAACCAAAGTCAAGAAGACTTTAAGGGCTCACCACCACTGGTGCGCCTCAAAAACAGAAAAGCCAGATTAGAGTTAGGAAAGAGTTAGGAAAGCCTTTACAGTTCTGGAACAACATCCTATGGACAAATGAGACAAAGATCAACTTGTACCAGAGTGATGGGAAGAGAAGAGTATGGATAAGGAAAGGAACTGCTCATGATCCAAAACATACCACCTCATCAGTGAAGCATGGTGGTGGTAGTGTCATGGCATGGGCATGTATGGCTGCCAATGGAACTGGTTCCCTTGTAAATCCTGTTTAATTCAAGGTTTAAAGAAAAATAGTAGTAAAATGTAGCAAAAAATGTACATTTTTTATGGTGAGGTTAAAGGTCCGTTTGGAATTCTAAGCCTATGGTTAAGAAAAGCAAATATGCAAATGATTTTAAGCTTCAAACAAACTGATTTTTACGCAACAGTGAAAGAGTCCAAAGGGAATTTGGTCATCTGGGTCTGTTTCCCAGACAGGGATTAAGCCTAGTCCTGGACTACCCTTTCCTTTTCCACGTAATCCAGGACTAGGCTTCTCCCTGTCTGGGAAACTAACCCTTTATGTATATATATTTAATACACTTTACAGTAAATATATACTAAACATTCATATGTTTCTTTTGCTTTCAATGATCTCTGCTTCTTCCAAAGCAAGGCCATCCATTTGTGCAATGCCTGTGTGCTAAATAACAAGACCTCTTAGATCTCTGTTGCCGCTGATGCTCATCTTGACAGCTTCTCTGCAGTAGGTGGCAGTATTGTACTACAGTCATCTCTGTGTTCTTTAAATGAGGAGCATTGATGTATTTGTTTATAAAATGTTGAGTGGAGTTTAAGGTATTGGCTCTAATCTGGCCTTGCTTGCAACTAGTCCCAGACAAATAGATATATGGATCTGTGACTATGAAGCCAACGAGAGATACGGAGAAGATCAATATTTATAGTGTGGTAATGGTCTCTGAATAGAGACTGGGATTTGTCTTTCAATGGGAAATCCACTCGCCTGTATATGTTGGGTGATTCTGAGGCATTACTGAGCCGTTGAACCGAGCCATGATATATTTTCTTCTGTGTCTTTTTTAAGAATAGATCACCAGCAGCTTTGGGTGACATGCCAACGTTGGCCCCCGCGCTACGCCGAGTGCAGTTTTACTGTAATTTAATTGACTTTAATGGGAGTTCAAGTTGGTTCATAAAAAAAAGGGTTAAAAGTTTGTTTTCCAGAAATGTGCATATTAAGAGAGTGCTCTTAATTTCATTTGTTTCCCATAATGACCTTTCTGAACCACTCAAGCTGAGCACAATTACCACGCGCTGTTAAATAGATTGTTCAATTGAATTAAAATTAATATCATCTCAATTAAATGTTGTAAGGTTAACTAACTCTGAATGTTGGGGAGACAGTCCAAATATGATTATTGAATTGCCCTTGATTGCTCCTTGTGAATAAAAAAAAAAAAAAAAGAAGAAGCCCTGAGTCTGCCTGAAATAGAAAAGAAAATTATATGCGAATACCTATGGGGAGACGATAAGGAGAAATGTCCCATTTTAATGAATCTATTGTGCAAAAGGAAAGAAATTAATTATGCTCCTAAATATTGCGTTTTGAAATTGACAAAGAAATTAAAAGACGGCCAATCAGGTGGAGAAAATAAACTGGCTTAATTGCCGTTTAAAAAAAGAATTTGGAAGGAAAACTTCTTTAATCAAAGCGAGCAATAAGAAAGTGGTCGCTGGAAGTTAATTAGTTTATTGGGTAATTGGTAATAAAAGTATTGTAAGAGAGACTGGGGGAAATCTAATTGAGATTTTTCGCTTTGTCTCATAGTTCAGAGAGAAGGCATGGGCTGTTCTGCATGCTTCTAGCTGCTGAGCGACCCTGAATTATGTCTGACTTACGGATCGGTCATTGTTAGCTGTGGGGCATATTGTATACGTTTGTTAAGTGAAGTAAAGACTCAATTGCTTTGCACTGTTGGTTGTTAGTGTGACGAAAGGACAGTGGATTTAGACATCTCTCTCTCTCTCCCTCTCCCTCCCTCTCTCTCTGTCTACCTCTCCTTCTCTCTCTCTCTCTCTCTCTCTCTCTCTCTCTCTCTGTCTACCTCTCCCTCCCTCTCTCTCTCTCTCTACCTCTCTCCCTCTCTCTCTCTCTCTCTGTCTACCTCTCCCTCTCTCTCTGTCCCTCTCTCAGCAGTTTTATGCTGAAATTTAACTGAAATTTAATGGGAACCGTTCTGCAATCATGTGGAGTGAATTAGTGAGCTTGTCACCAGTGGACCATTGAAGACACATTATAGCGTAAAACTCACGCTGGGCCTTGGAACAGGCCCAAACTCATTACTGCGAGGATGGCACTGTCTCGGCTCTGAGACGGAGCCCAGCAACTCCATTGTCAGAAGTGTTCCTAATGAACCCTTGACATGTCAATATGGAAGGGAGACTGGTTGATGGTCACGATACAGTCTTAAAGGAGTGGTTCACCAAAAAACCTCATGACATTCTCCTTTCTCCAAACATACTGACTCGGCCAGTTCATATGTGGTGTCTGAAATGTGATTCTTTACCTTTGCTACAAGTCTAAGGTAGTCAATTAATGGAAGTCAGTGCCACCCCAAACTGCTACTGGGTGGCAATATTCTTCCATTAACTTCTATTATTTGACTACCTTAGACTTGTAGCAAAGGTAAAGAATCACATTTCAGACACCACAAACTGGCCGATTGAGTATGTTTGACATTTTATGGTATTGGGATAAATTACATTACAATGTGCACTTAGTGTACATTGTCTGTACAAAAAAATGACCATCTGGATGTTTTAGTACAAACTGGTCACATTGTAACACAGTTGAAACAGAAATCATAGTTTACTGGGGATCTTTTATACCACACTGCCATACTTTTTGTACCACACTGCCATCCTTAACTTACTTTGTAACTTCTTTGCTAAGCTAAAGAGGCAAACTTTGCAAAAGAGGACCAACTGTGTAATTTTTAAACTAATCCTTTAAAAATAAAGGGGCCAAAAAGGAGAGATCTTTGGAGAGATTCTCTTGGACAACATTGTTACGGTTCCCTAAAGAGAAAATCCTTTGAATCCTTTAGAAAGTCCTTTGAGTGTAAAAGGAACACATTCAGAGTATGTATATATGTATATATTTATTTATTCATTGATTTATTTATTTTTTCATATAGTTTTATGTTCAAGTAAAGAACTATTAGGGAGCCCTTACTTTTGAGAGTGTAGACAAGGCTATGCAGAGCCCTATTTGTGCTATTACAGGATACAGAAGAGAACAGCTCATAGCATTTGCACAGAAGGAACTGTAGCACATGTTGTGGAGTGATGGATGGATTCCCCTCTATACTCATTGTGCTCTTTCTCTCTGTGTTTGTCTCCTCGTTCGGCTTAGTCCTCCGGGCTCTGCTCACCGGTTCGATTTTAAAAATGTATAGAGATGCTGTCTTTGACGATTCTTGGAAAGCGAGAGATGGCCAGAGCAGACAGAAAGAGGGAGAGAGGGCAAACAAGAGAGAGATTATTCTGAAGAACGGGTTGATTTGCAGCTGTGTCTGCTCTCCAAGGGCACTCCACATCTCTGTGTCATCACCCTTATCCCCCCACCAGCTGTTTACACTGCTGTTGTCGTTCTAGCTCATTCTGAAACATTAGTCTCCTCTCACCTCACCCTACAGGCCTCTGTGAAGGAAACTCATTTAGTTCTTTGACCCAGAGCTCCCTTAAAACCCCCTGAGGAATAAAGGGCTGGTTGCTTAAGGTCGTCTCTCCAATGACCTTGATTTAAATAAGTTTTTATAATCATGACTTGTAGCTACGGATGTCTCTCAACTAAGCCCAAAAATTGATGTGATGTCTGACAGACTCCGGGCTAAACTGGCCTCCTTGGGCTGGTAAAGACGTGCCATATGGCAGCAGGAACAACAAAAGGAGACGAAAACGTTTCATCTACTTTGTTTTTCCTCAACTAGGTTCGCACACTGAAAAAACGAATTGTGTATGAGCCAACGTGCACTCCACTGTCTCGTTTCTTCAGTATTCATTTTCTTCTGTTTAACTGAATGTTCCTCTTTTGTTAATACAAAATAAAAGAGTTTGTTGTCATATGTGAACACTATTAAAGTTTCCAAACATACAGTTAACCCAATCTATATAGTTTGTATCAAAATGAAGCTTCAAAAAAAGACAGATTTGAACTTGTGGTTTGTCGCATCTCAAACACATTTGCATATACACACTCATTCATCCTACAGCAGTTTATCTCTCCCCTTTCACTCAGGGGTTAAAGCCAGGACGGCTTTTTGAATGAGACCCAATGCTGGGTTGCCAGTTAGTGCAAGGGCCATTTACATATGTCCATCTTAAAGGCACAGCAACAAAAAAAAAAGAAATAAGGAGAGGTCTTTGGAATGAAAAGGCACAAAAAACATCATAAGTGGACCTCAGGGGAAAAAAATCAATAAAAGTATAGAACGTGGGTCTTTTAATGCTAGATAGAGAACACTTCAGATCGAAGCTACCACACTGAAGAGTCATATGTCACTGAGGCCTTTGACTTTGACAGGTTGAAGGTCAAAGCTGACTCAACTGCGGCCGCTCGCCCAGGCAGCAGAAAAAAAGATGTCGCGGTAGACCAGGCATATCCGCTTAACATGTCTAATGCGCTTCCTACATGCGAAAAGCTCGTTGCCATTCTCTTTGGAACTCTGCAAATTGTGATTATTTTATTGTCTGAATTCAAATTTTAATTTGGAGCTGCAAGATCAAAAGAGGGTGTTTCTATGGCTGGCCAGCAGCAGTAATCCTCTATGACACAACGCTTGGCACCAGGGACTAGTCCTCGGTTGGAGATAAATCAAGAAACGACAGTCACCGGCCTCTTCACAGCTTTCCTCCTCTCTCCTCACTCCTTTCCTCTCTTTTGCGTTCTCACACACTCCCACACACACTTCCTTTCTGTTTCCTCAAGTGTGGCATGGTCGCATTGGATTCTCTGAATAATTTTTTGTATAAGTCTTTTGATAATAAGTCATTCCCATTTTTTAAGTACTTTTTTAATGTATTTTTTTAATGTAATTAATGTAATTTTTGCTGCAATGCTTTTAATATTTTTGCCCCTCCGAGGAGCCATGTATTTCAAAGAAACCTACTCAAATGTAACATGTTAAAATGTGATTTCCACCATCTGGAGTCTTGACCCAGTTCTTTGGTTTCTAGCTGTGTAAGCCTGTCTCTAGTATGAAGCTGTATACGGTTCTACACGGTTGTTTTGTATGTTAAACACTAATAGTGGGTTCAGCCATTGTCTGTAGTGCCCCAGTATAGACACAATGGTAGAGCATTTATCCTTTAATGACATCTCACAGTCCACCTGAGAATGAAGAGGACAGAGTGCATCGCAAGCCAAAGGAAGATGCAACAAAAGCGGAATGAAATGCTAGATTTTAGCCTTTCCAGCACTGATATGGCAGATAGCTACAATATGCAAATGAGCTCTTTTAATGAATCAGAGTGTTTATTACTGTGCGCATTAAACGCCATGCAAACAAGTGTTTCTTTGAGTGTTTCAATAAATCAACATATTCTTCTAGTCCAAAGGAAACCACGTGTCACCAATGTTTTTCTGTTTTTCAGGTTTCCTTCCAACTGAACAATCACAGACATAAGTTACATTAAAAACCCATCTTAAGCAATGCATCATATTATGCTGAAAGTGAAAAAAAAACAATGTGCAGGTATACTGTATATTGAAATTGTATTCAGACAATATTAACACAAAATATAAACAAACCGTGTCTGCCTAAAATGTAGCATTGAGACAATATCATTTAAAGTGCTCAGAAAAGAACAAAACTAAAAGTAAACAAAATGTGTGGTTTTCCCCATCTAACTCTACACTGATTTCTTTAAAAAACGGACTAAAATGTTTAAACAAACTGCCTTCTGCAGAGGCGTCCGAACCTGCTAGCCCGTAATCAGCAAACGTAAAACGTGAACTGTGTTCGGTCTCGGGAGAGTCCTTGTTCATAATTTGTGAACTGATTCGTTCAGTTCAGCATTTACGAAAAATAAGAACATATTCAATGAACGCGTTTGTGCCCAACACCGCATCTGAACACCGAAGCTGTCTCTTATATTCGGTCAAACCTTTGTGATAAATAAACAAGTTGAAATGCTTTTAAATTGCTTGGAATGCAAGTGCTTTAAGGATTAAATGACATAAGTAAAAGCGTTTTTGCTTTACCATTAAAGGTACCATTTTGGAAATATGTATTTTTCTGCACCGCAACAATTTCAATATATTGCAAGTATTTTGTCAGTAATATGTATCCATTTATACATCTTCAGTCATGTGCAAAATGTGCAAAATGTGTTGATTTTGTAAGTGAAAATAAGTACATATCCTCTGCAGGGAGCATACATAAATATGGCATTTTTCTACAAAAGTCAGTGCAGAATGACTTTCTTTTGAGATATATGACTGTATATCAGCCTCTCTGTCTGGTATATCTACAGTGCTGCGCAAAAGTCTTGAGCCAACCCTCTTTTCTTTAAACTTTGCTTCAAAGGAGCCAGACGTTCATGTCTTTTTAATGTAGTCTTGAGGAAAAGGTCTCCAGCCTTTCTGAATGTTTGTTTGTTTGTTTATTAGGTCATGCAATGACTTATGTAGGAATCATTCAAGCATAACAAATCCAACATTTAACTTACGGCCTGAACCAGTGAAGAAACAGGTCCAGATGATTCCGGATGATCAGGCTGGTGATCAGTATACTGGTGGTGCTGAATGCTGAGTGGTTGAAACACCTTGTATCTCCAGGCACTTTGCAGCCTGTCACAGTAAAACATTTGTTGTTATTTCTTGAATTTAATTTACTCAGTATGCTCATGTTAGGACAGGCATAAAAAAGGATTTTTGCACCAAATAGGTGTTTCAAAATATAGTGTTGTATATCTATATCTCTATTTAAACTTATATCTGTATCTACGTCTGTCTACAGCTCTTTAACTTGTACTTGATTTGAGATATGCACACAATGTTTAGGGCTGGCAGCAGAGGAGTCTGTATAGTGGAGCTGTGTGAGAGGACCTGGGAAATCAGAGCTGTAATCAGTGCTCATTACCTAATTAGCCAGTAGCGGCTGAACCAGCATTCCTCCCAAAGTGGAGGCATGAGCGCGCACACACTCACACACATGCATCAATTGTTGTATGCTTGTATCGTTATCTTCTGAGTTTATGTTATACTTAATTGAATTAAACCTGGGTGAGGAAATGCAGTCTAAATTGCTGCCGAGCATTTCCTCTCATTTTGTTCAGGTCATAATACAGTTTGCACTTTGCCGCTTCCTTTCCACTGAGATTGGGCAACGTCTGAAGCTGTTAATTAGCACGTGCGGAATCCATCCCAAGCTTCTGGAGAGGGGCTTCCTTCAGGATGTTTTTGGGCTCCGTGATGTAGCATGTGGTGCTGGGGCATCCTATGGCCACAGCCTGTGGAAGCGACTGCTGATTAGAGCAGAAAGCGCAGCCAGCAGCAGCCTGGGTTAATGAGAGAAGATAAATGAACAGGCATAAATCAGCTTTATTGAGCAAACAACCACAATTACAAAGGATTTGTTTAGCAATAACTTTCGGAAGATGAGAACAGTGGCTCAACCTGGGATGCCAGAAATAGAGTCCAAATGATTTTTTTCTTCTAAAATCTAGATGTCTCCGATGGGACGTAAAAAAAAAAAACGGATGTCACATGCTATTGGGGCGAGATTAGGTGTGTTTGCATGAGCGTCTGAGAGATTGGGTGTGCAAGACATGGAATACCATCCATTTGTCGTTGATGAAAGTGCAGTGTGAATATCAAGGCGTATTATATCAGTCTTTGTGTCCACACATCCCATTCCCCGTAGTAGAACCTCAAGAGAATAAAGGGATGTTTCACCTTGCGAACTTCCTGCAATCACCATGTCCTTTCATCTGTGCTGAATCAAACAGGATTCTCCCGCTAATATTGATGAGTAAATATGTGTCTTATTGATCTGGATCAGGTGCCTTCGACAGCAGATTCTCCATTCGGGGAGATGTGTTGTGTTTGCTTTATGCTAATGACTAATGGACAGAGCAGGGCAGATAATAAGGGAACTGGCATTCACACCATGCAGGGCTGTTTGTGATAATGCTATCTATAAACATTCTTCGTTGACTGTCAGCATTCTCCTTCAACCCAAGTGCCTCTCCTCAAACCCCACACCAAGTCAAATGCTATAGTAGAAACTAAACAGTAAATTACGGTCAGTCTGCTGGCTAATGAGCAAGGTTAGCAGGGTATTAGGTACCATCACTAGGTTCTGTCGAGGGATTCATTACTTCACACTATAAAAATGACAATGGATGATACATTATAGTAAATGAGCTCTGTGAAAGTGAAGAGCCTTGTCAAAGTCTAAAGAACCTACACACAATGTAAAGGTTCTCTACCAATTAAGGTTTTTTTTTCCCCCTAGAACTGTATGTTCAAGCCAAAAACCCTGTAGGAACCATCATTTTAAAGACCGTAGAGCAGACAATGAAACTCTCAGCAAAAAGTTCTGTATAGAAGTGGTTCTCAGTGGTTTTCAATGACCAGATTGAGATCCCCTGCAGTTCAGTACCATTTAAGATTCTGCAATTTGTAAAAATCGCACATAGGCCTAATATAATAATAATAATAATAATAATAATTTGATATAGAAAAAAATAGTCATTTTCTGAACTACAGTGATCATGATCCTATATATAACTATTACTTTAATAACTATTAAAGAACTCTTACAGCAGCACTTTTCATAATACCATCTGAAACACTGGGAAAATCAGAATTCTAGCTTAAGCTTTCAAACCTATCCACTTCACTATTTCTCTCCATATAGTTGTGAAGGTCAGAGAGACACATTTCATGTCGGGTAATAATGGCTTGCGGCTTGTTACATGTCTGGTCGTATCACAATAGGAAGTAACCTACACGTTTGACCCATACAAAAAAAGAGGCATTTTTCCCAACTGTCATCGTCACATTACATTTCACCTCTGCAGATTTTAATGGAAAATTCTGCTTATTGCTCCCTTTAAATATACCATTTATAGATGGACCTTTTGCTGCAGTATAAGAGCCTGTAAAGGATGTTGATAGGAGCCGTACATAAGAGAGTTCTTCATTCTGGGTTTTCGGAAGCATTTATGGAAATGAAGCACTGAATTCACTGGCCCTCTGATCTCAATGAAATAGGAAACACAATGAGATGAGAGCCAGCGAGAGAAAATTTAGATGACTGCTGCCTTAAATCACATCTGACTGTACAATTGATCTTGTTCTCTGTAATAACAGCCTGCTGACGAGTGAGAAAAGGGGAGAGAGCCAAGTTACCTGAGAGACTGCCCACCTCAATTTTCTCCTGCACAGGAGACGGTGAGCTATTTCTTCTTTTTTTTCCCTGGTAATACAGTGCAGGGTGTGAATGCACTAAGTCTACCTCATGGTTTAATCGTGATCATTATGGGCTACTTTGAGGCTTTAAGGAGGTACTGAATCTTAAAATGTCAGCCAAGCTCATTGGGGTTGAATTCCACTTTCTTCAGTTGATGAAAATGTGATGTTTGGAGAAGCCAGAATATTTGTCTTTGAACGGGCAACACTTTTCAAGGACTAACCATCAAAAATAATTCAGCAGAAGCATCTGTATTACCTTTGGAAAGATGTAATATTTGCTTGATCGTTAACTCTTAAACATACAGAATCCTAAATGGATCTTAGCTTGCATCTAAGGGAATAGGACGAAGCTTCTGATATAGAACTTTCTCACCACAGAGGAGCTTCTTTAAGCTTTCCGAGGGTTCAGCAATTTGCAGCAATGACTCCTCAAAGAGTTTCTGTATCTCTATGTGCTTTCTTATGCACATCAATATCAGTTTTGTTAGTTTCTTATCCGCAGTGTAGGCCACCTACTTGTCTGTTGCCAAGCCTGCATATTGCTTTTCATTACCCTTCATAGCTCACACCAAGGTATGACGTGAAGGCTGGTTATTACTCGTAGAGTCGCAATTTCAATCACCCCTTCGGAGTGATAAATTGTTCCTCGCAGAACCTCTTGAAATATTGTTTATTGAAAAGCCTCCACAAAGTCCGGAAATGTTTTTTTTCCTTCTCTATTCTAATGGAATTATGGGCCCTTGACAGAATACTCGCTTGAATAATTGGATGGTGGGGATGCGAGGGTTTATGTTTGAATCAAACAGTGCCTGCGGTGTGTTTGCCTTGCCAGACCCAGTGATCAGTAATCTGGAGGAGTAGTGATGTCTGCTGTCCCGCCATGAGTTCATTTGAGCCCACACTGCCTCCAGTCAGCACAGGGCAGGCAGGGCTGCACTCAGATGCACAGGCTCTGAGAAGCTTCTGGAAAATGCAATTGAATTAAGCTCCTGCTCTTAGCAGCAGGCCTCATTTTTGTTTGCGCAAAAGGTCTCCTGCTCTGGAGGTTCAAATTATTTCCTATTTAAATTTGTGAAAAAGAACTCATTGCTCATTGTTCAGATAAGAAATATATATTATGTAGGATACTACTTCATGTATTTTCCTCCAGGAAATACATATAATGTATGCACTTTCCACCAGGATCAATAAAGTTTTCTGATTCGGATGCTGATAGACTAAAATATGCATACACTAACAGGCTAATATGTCAGCAGTAATACACACTATGTGATGCATTTTCTCACCTATGGCTTTAAAAAGTTCATTCTGCACTGTCAAGCCAGTGTAAGTCCTAGACACTGTTTTTAATGCTTCACTTATTGTATGCTATTTATGGTTATTCTTATTCTTATGAGTAGGAGTCAAACTTACATGCAACATGCAGTGGGTAGCAATGTCGCTTCACAGCAAGAAGGTCCTGGGTTTGATTCCCAGCCAGGGCAGCTGAAGGTCCATTCTGTTTGCATGTATCTGCTTGGGTTTTGACCGGGTACTCTGGTTTCCTCCCACAGTCCAAAGACATGCATGTTTGGCTAAATGGCCCCTACATGTGACTGTGTCTCTGTGTGTGCTTGAATATTGCTTTCCCTTGCCTTCCATAGCTCACACTAAGATGTGACAAGAAGGCTGGTTATTACTTGTAGAGTCAGAGCCTCAATCACTCCTTCTGTGTGATGAATTGTTTGTTGCTTTCAGAACCTCTTGAAATATTGTTTATTGAAAAGTCTCCGCAATATCCGGAAATGTTTTTTGGTGTGACTGTGTGAATGTGTTTGTCTGTGTGTCTGCCCTGTGACCGTCCAGAGTGTTTCTCCGTGTTTTGCAATATAACCACTGGAATAGGCCCTGCATCTCCCACGACCCTGGTTAAGGACAAGCGGCATGGACAATAAATTAACCATATTTGCTTCAAACGTAGCTCTGACTCAAGGGTGTTTATTTTTACCCACGCAGGGCTGAAGTAGCTGCAGCTATTCATTCTGACAAAGTAGGTTTTCGCATGATCATTTAGGCACTGAGACCCTCTGATTAAACAAGCGATTAAACGTCAGGTGAGCTCCTGCGTGCTTGCACTGAAAACCTGCAAGCACGCCAGCCCTTTTGGGTAAGACTGGATAGCCCTGCTATAGCTGCTAATCCCTCTCTGCTTCTGTCGTTGGAAGCCTAAGCAGAGTCTATGCACTGCAAGCTTTCTGAACAGACTCATGAATGAATGAGCATGTGCTAAACGAGCTCTGTGGTGCAGAAGAGGGATGAGTCTGCTGTATCCTCTGACCTGGGACCAGTACATTACTGCCTCTGAGACAGATGTGCCTTCTACAGAGCACCTCATCAACATGAAGGAGCACAGCACCAGGGGCCTCCCATCAATGAAGACCAAGGTCGATCACTTTCAACACTGTGACTGCTTAAACACTCAACATGTGTATATATATGGGGATGTGTGCATACAGTATTGTGTGTTTTAACCCCTTTGTGGGGGCCAAATGTCCTCACACTGATAGGACAACGTACAGTTTATTGGGGGCATGTTCCTGCCAGTGTTTTTTTGGTCCCCACGAGACTTTCGTTTGAAAACCTAAGGTTGCTACAGGCTAGGTTGGGATTAGACTACAATAAGGCACAATCTAATGCAAAACCATAACAAAGCACCCGTGATTAGTGACAGACTCGGTGGAGAGGCCTAATTGGGACCTTTCTGCTCGACTAATGAGCTTAAGCAATGAAGGTGAGCCTCACTGATGAATCGGAGTGTGTGCTTTTGTTAACGATGCTCATTTCGGAGTAATGAGCAGGGGTTAGTGCTGACCTAACCCTGTAGCTAAGTTAGGGAGATGAATACAAGTGTGTGTATGAGTGTGTGTGTATGTGTGTGTGTGTGTGTGTGTGTGGGTGTGTGTGCATGTGTCCTGCGAGACACGCATCGACAGATCAGCCGAGTGGATCATCTGACAGATAAGTGGAAGTGCTTTAGGACAGCATGATGCCTGGAATCAGGGTTTTCTATCTGAAATGCATTTGCCTCGCTGAGGCACACCGTGCATAGCACCTGCTATCTGATCTCACTCTGAGGAGGCTTTTTTGGAATACAAAATAGTATCTGTTTAGCCTCTTTAGAAAGACAGGCTGGTATTTGGGATTTTAGAGTCAGGATGAGGCCCTATTTGGGAATTTTGGTCATCATCATCATCAGGAGGATGTGTGTACACATATTTCCAAAAATATGTGCTCAAGGAGCTCCTAGAGTTGAATCGCTTGCTTTCGCTTGTTAGGCCTGATGGGACAGCAAAGTGCACTGGCACCTGGACCGTTGTCCCTGCTTTTGCACTCACGGCAAAGCTGCCTGTGATGACTCAATGCCATCAGCTGCTGTCCCCCTCTGAAATACACAGCCAAATTGGACACTTCACACACACTTTCACCTCCTTGATGGTAATTGCCTCCCAGCTCAGCTGGGCCCATCATGGTGGGCAGGACGCGTTCGGAACAGATGGACTCTTCAGCAGGGTGCTTCTGCTCCTCTCTCTCCATCTTACATTAGGCCACAGTGTTTGGAAACCTTGCTGGAAATTGCTTGCTCACTAGGCAAACAGTGCTTGGACAGACTGCTGGTTAAACATGGGCACTGATGCATGGATTACAGCACACCAACTTTGCTTTGGTTAGACTGCAGCGAAAAAGGCCGACATTAGAATGATCATGTCCATATCTTCGCTGTCTTCCTGCAAAACCGCTTATTTTGACATGCTAATTTGAAGGAGAAGAACAAAAAGTATGTAACTTAATGTTAAATGTAATTAATTTGGGACCATTTCTGTTCTACTTTTGATGAAACGTTTACACAATGCAATGATCAACCTGCAAAAAATAGGGCAGGTGCAAAATTAAAATATTTGTTAATAACATAGATGAGCTCCAGTTAACCCGTAGAGGATGAGCTAGATTTACCCCATGTTGCATCAGATTAGAGCAAACAACCTGACGTTTAACACGCTTGCCTTACCCATAATCTTGAATTGCAGAACCAAAAAGCCAGAGATTTAACAACCTAGTCTGAACATCCCAATCATTTCCCTAGGTCAGGTATAAGCTTTGACACAAAGGACAAATGCATCTTTTACAGTCTTGCTAAATCTATTGCTATAGATGAGCTGTGTGTACATGAAAGCATCCTGTGTATCTGCATCAAATCTATTTGGTGCTTCAGGCCACTATCGGAAGGTGTTAAAGACAGGTTTACCGCAGCAGCAGGGCTAAATCACCTTTTTTACAAGCCTTCCACTGCAAGACAACACCAAATTGGATCGCGCTCTTTGTAATTGCCGCTGGTGAGGGGAAAGCAACACATTAAGCACCTCTGGCTGATGTAACATGCTGTTTCAAGGTGTTCCAATTTACAATCGATAGACTTATTAAAAAATACCGCATCTTTTTACGACTCCCATTGCTTCCAGACACTTCTGTATGGCCATTACCTTCTGACAGGGAGATGGCCTCGTCTCACTCTGACCCTGTGATTCTGCTCGTTTATGTAGGCAGTAAAAAGTGCGTCCAGGAACCCCTAACTGCCTCTCACACACACATACATACTAGAAGTTACCTTGAGAGAAAGTGCATCTCAAAGTTGCATGTCAAAGACAAAAAAAAGGCTGCTTCTAGGGCAGCAATCTCAACCGTAGTTGTCAAGGGTTTTTTGTTCTGGCATGGTTTATTCATTGTCCACCGTCGTGTGTCTGTCTGAGTGCGGACGCGTATGGAATCCAAAATGGCCGCTGCGTGCTGGTTCAGGTAGAGAGAGGCTGCGTGTGCAATGGAGGCCCTGTGGCGAGGTAAATGGAAGCTTGGGTAATGTAGTTATCTCTTGGCCCACATGCTCTTGTGCCTGAATCCCTTGCTATGAGAGAGTGCATTAGCGGGGCCTCATGGGGCAGGTGATCTGATTGGAGGCCCGAGAGGGGCGGAGCTGATAGGATTAGCATAAAGGCCTTGGTAAGGATTAGACTCTTGCTCTGATCAAGGTGCCTGTCATAGTTTTGTTTACTTGTGTTCCTCTCTTTCTTCTCACAGTCAGGAACTGGGTGGCTAGGGATATCTTTGTTTGCTCCGTGACAGCGGCGTGCTGGGGTTAAAATGAAAGAGGACGGCGATAGTGCTTGTATGGGGAGCCATCCCACCCACCAACCCCCAGTCGGCAGGCCTGTCCACCTCACGCTGCTCCAGGAGCCATTCAGACCTGGTAATTTTGGGAAGAAAATTGTCCAAAGTGCTTGCAACCAGAGGGAGGGAAAGAGAGAAAGAAAGGAAGAGAGAGAAGATGACAACGACATGGTGCTTGATTTGTCAAGCGGTAGGGGGATAAGGGTAATTTTTAGGGAAGAGAAGGTGGCAGAACATTGTGGATGGCTTTGTTTGTAGCGCTGTGCACTCCAGGTGGATCAATGTGAGGACAGTAGAGTTTGGCAGATAGAACAATAAAAGCATCGCAGTGTACCTGTGTGAGACAGCCCCTCACTCGATCATCATCTGTGATTCTAAGAATATAGCTCTAAGACGCTCAGAGATAATTGAAATAATACATAAGGACTGGAATGAAACAGAAGAGTGGGAAGACCTAGTAACTATGCTTGAACGGTAAATGGTTCAATTGAATGTTGAACACTGATGCACTCACCCCCCGACCCGCCAGGAAAAACTCACTTTAGTTATAATAGGTCTACGGGCTATACAAAACATGTTCATGAAGTTCTTTGCACAAAATTACTCTTACATAAAGAGATATCACCCAGCTCAGTTTCAGTCCCTTTCAGAATGAACCATTTAAGGGCTCTTTCCCTTTTATGCAAATAAGCTGTTGCTGGCCACGCCCCACCCATCCCATGCTGACGAAACAAAACAAAATGAACAAGCTAGTTCATACTCAACTGCGACAGAAACACAAAAGTCATTATTTGAAAGTACTTACATCTCCCTTATCTTCTGATATGTCACAGACAGCAGGTACAGATCCCCCAACGACGCTGAAGTTAGCTCCTTATTCACAGCTGCTTATTCAAATTTTTCGTTCCACCCTAAATCCTGCTATCCAGGCTGCAATGTCACTATTTTGCCTGTAGAGGGGAAACTTTACTGAGGTTTACATTCAGAATTATGTTGCCTTTTTCTGGAAAGAGATCATTGCCCGGTAAAGATTAAAAACATTTTTATTCCTCTACATGCATTTCTGAAACAGCCTGTATAAAAAGGCAACATAGTTCTGAGTGTAAACCTCAGTAAAGTTCCCCTCTACAGGTGAAATAGCGATATTGCAGCCTGGATAGCAGGATTTAAGGTGGAATGAAACCGATTGTTGCCATTGAAAATGAAACGGAGCCACGCAGTTTTTCGGTTTTCTTATGTTGTTCTTTGCAGCCAACAACACAACATTTCATGTGTGACTTGCCTGTGCCCGTAGCCATTGCGCTCAATGTCTTATACATGCTCGTAAAACCAGCAGACAAAAATCTTCAACTAATCTAGTGGGTGGGGCCTCGACAGATGAGGGGTGGTTCTATGCAAATTTACTTATTCTGATGTCAGAATAAGGGAGCCGTCCAAACGGCTCATTTTGAAAGGGCCTGAAACTGTGAAGAATACAGCTGGTGAGATCTCTTTATGTGAGAACTTCATGTACATGTTTTGTATAGCTCATAGACCTATTATAACTATGAGTTTTGCATAATAGGTCCCCTTTAAGGATTGAAACTAGCAACCTGGCCCTACACTCTAGCTGAATGGTGGGTTAATAATAGGGCTATGCATTCTGTATAGAAAACAGCCCCTTTTGTAAATTTAAAGATTTTAAGATTGTTGGTCACATACACATACTCAAGTACAACATGAGCCCCTGAAACCTCTGTGAGGTCGTACAACATAATTACAATTTATAAAAAAGAAAAAGACTAGATCCAAGTAATAAAACACATTGGAAAATATATTCAAATTAAACATTACAAATGTAAACAAACATTTGCAAGTGTAATATGTGTTTAGACATAAATAACAGATGGTAGGCAGCAGGTTAGATACAGGCATATGCACGTATAAATATATTTTTAGAATCAGTTGAATTCCATATTTTTTTTCAAATATTGGTAATTCAGTCATAAGGATGTAAACAGAGTCCTTCTAAGTGTTTTGACGGGAAATAGTTAATTATTGCACACGATAAGGACTTCAACACAAATATATCCATTACTATTCAAATCCACCAGTGAACTTATACACCGTCTGAGATTTCAAATGTAATGCTGATTATGGTAAAATGGTGATACATCTGAAATTATACATTTTCTTACAATGCTCCACGAATGTCTCTTCTCCATAAATATGTATTTTGTTTTTTTACATTTACTTTTTTTATCCAGATCTGAGAACAAAACCATTCTAAAATAATGTCTCTGGCATCAGAAGTAGAAGTACTTAATTTGTCACTCACACTGAGCAGTGATAGTGGTTTGCATTTAACCCATCCTAACACCAGTGAGTACACACACAAACACACTAACGCACGCAATTAGAACAGTGGTCAGTCAGTGTCACTGACATCTAGAGACCAACTCTGGGTCTTTTTGCCAGTGACTAGTATGCCACTTCTTTATACTCAGAGGAAACTGGAGCAAGGAAACTCACACAGATACAGGGACAACAAGCAGAGCTTACACAGAACAGACGCTGTCCCTTCTCACTCTGAAGTAACGGCATTGACAACTGTGGCACCGTGTTATAACTTTTACTTTCGATATCATTATATGAAGATTTTAATCATATTAAATTGTTCAGTCATCCGATTCCTATCACCTCCACTGTAAACTTGATACGTTTCTCCTGAATGGAGCATTTCACATCAAACCACACTTAATGATTTGATTTATGTCTTAACCATTTAATTATAAAGTTTTGAAAAATCAGTGGACTTCCCCTTTAATTATGCAATAAACCACAGAAGATTTAAATGACTTATGGTGGTTCTATAAAAACTTCTTTAACAGAAGAAACCTTGAGCATATAGAACATTGATTAAATATTGTGCAGCCTTGGTGTCTCTCCCTTTCTCTCTTTCTCTCTTTTTCCATTTTTCTCTCTCTCTCTTTCCAAAACAATGTTTAAGCTATTTTGGTCAAAAGTGGTTTAAACACTTGAAAGGTTTGAAGACTGATGGTTACTGACATCACAACAAGAAGATGCAAAATCATACACGAGGTTGTTCTTTTTGATTCTTTGTGAGTGCGTGTATGTATGTGCGTGTTAGCACTTTGTCTTGGGTAAATTTTATTTTATTATTTATAAGTTATTTTTATTTGAGGTTCCATATTGAACTGAATGCCTTTTTCACTTACTGTTTGTTTAAAATAGAACGTGCAATAAATTTTTTTTGCCTAAAATAATAATTGTAATTAATAATTGTGATTTCAGTATTCATAAAAATAATCGTGATTATCGTTTTGGCCATAATCGTGCAGCCCTCCGTCGTACCGTGTGTGTGTGTGTGTGTGTGTGTGTGTGTGTGTGTGTGTATGTATGTA
>JBBPCY010000032.1:4161119-4171968 GCA_037974405.1 Brachyalestes nurse | reverse complement strand
ATCTAAGCTGCTTATCCTTAAACAAAGTTCGTGAAACTGAAGCCCATAGTATACATATATATGTGTTAAACAGAAATATTTGAAGTGTAGACGAAGTGCAGCCTTAAATCAATGACAACCTGTCAATTTATGAGGTTTCAAACTTCTGCATGTGACTGTGTGTGGAATTTAAATCTTGATTGCTGATATCGGAGTGATCCTCGGGTTAATGGTTACTCCTTGGATCTTCAGCGTATGTCTGGGCAATGCCGTAGGAATATACTCTCCTTCCTCACTTTTACAGCAGTTGCATCTCAAAGTCCACCATTAAATTCAGTCCTAGTGACCCAGTTCACCTAAAAGATGAGTCTCTATTTATCATCTGGCACATTCCGCACAAACAACATGTCCAAAAGTTTATCGAGTGTTTATTCTGAAATCAGGGGCATTAAATAGTTTGACCCCTCTTTGCTATAACAACAGACTTTACTGGAAAGAGATGTTAGAACATTGCTGTGAGGACTTGTTTGCATTTAGCTATTAGAACATTAGTGAGGTCAGGCTCAGATGTTGTATAGTTCTGGATAACATCCGGAGGTACTGGGTGCGGCTCCCTCATTCAAGAAAACACAGGTTTACTGATCCAAAGCCCAATGCTGGGGGACTTTATACCCCTCTAGCCCACACTTAGCTTTGGGGATGGTGGTCTTAGGCTCTTGTGCGGTTCTCCAGAGTTCCCCATTCTACTGGTCAGTGCTTTTCAGTGCTAAACATCTGGGTCAGCAATGGGGGAACTTTAAGGACTGTCCGGATACCTTTGGCCATTTAATAATTTAATTCTACATCCTTTGGTTAGGAAGAGCAGAGGGAGGGTAAGCACTAATTATTCATTTAATAATTGTATTTAAAGGATATATATATATATATATATATATTTATATACATATATATACCAAGAACATAAAATGAACACAAATTAAAGGATCTAACACAAAAGTTGAACACCCTGTGGTCAAATGACAGGTTTTGTAAAAAAAACTTTTAAAAAAAAGCAAACTTAAATGTTAATGCAGAATTTCACAAATTTGTTGACTCTCACATATTGTGAAAAATACAACATTTATATATTTAAACATAAATGTTTCAGCCTCACTGCTTTAAGAAGTAAAAAGCACCCAAAGAGAACTGAGGTCATTAACATATATCGTATTAAAGGGAAAGTAACAAAAAACCCCTGTTTAAATGTGTGTCAAATGTGTGTCATAAGTGGACTTAAGGAAGAACAGTGCAAAGAAAATGATGAATGTGTGCCCTTTAAGTAGACTGAACCATGTAAAAATAACATTTTAAAGGTGTAGATGAGCAGTGGGTGATTTTTTCATCTTAATATTACTAAATACACTAAATAAAACTAAAAGGAATGAATGCAAATAATATAAAGTAAATGCTGATTTTATGTACAGTAGATCAATGTTTTCCTTGTGGAAGTCTCATTCAGCCCTTCCTTAAAACTACTTATAGAATTCTACAAATCCAGGCAGCGGCTGGAGGAACCGATGAGAAATCAGAAACCAAACCTGTGTTCTCCTCGCCAGCTCACCAAATATCATCTACTTTTTTCCAAACAAAAGACATTTTGATACTTTTTACTGTTTTGTTGTTTGTTTGAATTTATTTATGTTCACTTTCCAAGTAAAAAGGTGGCAAAGACTTTTGCACAGTACTGTAGGTTAGTGATAAAATGGTGGTAAAGGACCCACATTAGCAACAACAAGACAGTGATGCTGTAAGGTTCCTAGTTTGATCGTTGGTAGAGCATTAAGATTGTTGTCCTAATTTTAGAGTATGCTTGGACTGCACACATCTTCTAACAGCTGCTGTTATGCTTTTGAGCTAGATATCTAAAACACAGTTAATATAGTTTTTTCCTACATCATGCTATATTTCAACACATCTCATATTAAGATTCACATTTCCTGACAAGGCTCAACAGGATGTTCTGCAATTGAAGCCCTCACTGATAACACACTTGAGGGTTACGTTAGTTTCGAGGCCAAGGTGGAGATCTTTCTGTGATCTTGAGGTCTGTGTTATTTGCTGTGCAAATGCACAGCTACAAGGTAACATTTTGGGAATCTGGTTCTGGTTTATTCAGGATGTTCAGATTTGAGCCTTTGAGGTGCCTGAAGGATAGAAGTCTCCAGAAAGTATATTTGGTAGTGTTGCGATAGGTGGTGGAGGAAAAGTAGAAGATGATGGGGTCCAGGCAGGTGTTGAGAGTGCTTAGTAGCAAGGTGTAGTATCTCCACTGTGGGCTTTTTTGGGAGCTGAAGCCCACCACGTGGGAGATGTTGTAGGGCAGGAAGCACACGAGGAAGACGATCAAGGTGCCCACTGCCATCCCGATGGCCCGCTGCTTCTTCTCCTTGGCCATACGGGGCCTGGTGTAGAGGATCCAGATGCAGTTAAGGTAGCAGAACACGCACACCAAAAGGGGCACCAAACAGAGGACTACAAAGAACTCCAGACGCACTGGGAGAACTATACTGTTCTGGCTTTCGGTGAAGTTCTCATAGCATGTTGTCTTGTTCTCCACGTTCTGGTGCACCACAAAAAACACAATAGTGCAGTGGGCTCCACTGAAGAGCCAGATGAAGGCGCATCCAATTATGGCATAGAGGAGCCTGCGACTCTTCCGGTAGGCGATAGGGAAGGCGACTCCCAGGTAGCGGTCAACGCTGACAGCCATCAGCAGCAGTGAGCTGGTGTAGATGGTGGTGAAGAAGATGAATGACATGATGGAGCATAAGGCCTTGGATAGGTGCCACTGCAAGCTGGACGCCGCCTCGTACATCTTCAGGGGCAGGAAGAGGAGGAAGAGGATGTCGGAGGAGGTCAAGTTCAACAGCAGGATGTCAGTAGGAGTGGGACTGTCGATCAGCTTCCTGATGAAGGCATAAATGGCCAGGATATTGGCAGGCAGGCCGATTAGGAAGGTTACGATGTAGGCAGAGAGAAGTACCCAGTGGTTTATCATGTTGTTAACTGCAAAATGCTGGAGGAATGAGAAGGAGGTGCTGGGGTCAGTACATCAAGCAAGTTTAATGGATAGTATTCAAATTAGCCAAATGAAACTCACCAGAATTGTTCACAGTGGTGTGAATGGAACTAGATGTCTGCGTTATAAAGCTCCCTTACAGAAAGTAATGTCTGGCTGTCTGATGCCTCAGATGTTGTTTTGAGAAGCTTTTGTACTAAAATGTGTTCTTAAACCCATTCAGGGTAAAGGTGTGCATGAAGGGTGTGGCAAAATGGTCCCCAGAGAGACCTTTTTTAGAACTATTTTACCATAACCAACATGCTCTATAAACACTCTGTGGAGCTTCACTGGGGTTAACAGTAAATAAAACAGTGTTGGAAATAAATCTGTGTTGGATTTGACCCTTGGTTCCATTCACCAACACTGTAAAGATATCAACCACTGACTTATGTAAAAATTTGGAAGAATTAGTGGAATTCTCCATTACACTAAAGACAATTAGCTAATTACAACATATCAGTGGTTAGATAAACTCCTTTTTCCTTTTTAACTCCTGAATGTAGCACTCTCTATTAATCCCGGGATGTAATATATATACTCTCTCCATTAACACCGGGATGTAATATATATACTCTCTCCATTAACACCGGGATGTAATATATATACTCTCTCCATTAATACCGGGATGTAATATATATACTCTCTCCATTAATACCGGGATGTAATATATATACTCTCTCTATTAACACCGGGATGTAATATATATACTCTCTCCATTAATACCGGGATGTAATATATATACTCTCTCCATTAATACGGGGATGTAATAAAAACCAAGAACATAAAACATTTTTCTTTTTTTTCCCCACCAAAAATCACCCACCCAAAATTTTACAAAAGCTGAAAATATTTATCATCACAGACCGAAATGTTTTAAGTTCAATCTCTCTCCTACCATGAAACACACCAGTTTCTATGAGCTGCTTAAACATTAACTAAAAGCTGCCTTAGTGTTTGTGTGGTTTGATATGAATAACCACATTACAAATAAAGATGGATGGACTTGAGCAAGCACTGTAAAACCTCCCTAGTCCTCATTTCCTGGATTAATAGTGAAGATCTGCTGAGCCTTCAGAATGATAGCTGAGAGAGACCTTGAGTTTGAGAAAGGTGCTGTATGAATAAAAATAAAATAATTATTATAAAATTCTTATTATTATATATTAAACATATTTATTAAAGTCTGGACAGTGTTTGATTAAAGGGCAAGACTCATCTGGTGTGGAGGAGTGTGGTTTTAATGTGTAAACATTATCGTTGCCCATCGTTGTCAGTGCAGAAAAATACTTTTTACCAAAATATCAGCAGAATTATGTCATCTTTCAGTTCCTTTTTTGACTTATACATAGTTGGAAAGGGGAACAGAAAGCTAAGTAGTTTGTCAATCCAAAAGAATAAGAAACTTACCTCTGACAGTGATGTCCAGTCTTGCCCAGGACAGTCTTTGTGTCCTATTAATCGAAAAACTGAAGCGAATAATGTGGTTGCTCACAGATCCAGTCCTCAACAACCAGATAGATCCGCAATCCTGCCCAGTAGAAACCCATGCAAATCTCTTCTCATTGATTTCACTTGGACACGTCCGCAAGACACATCCAACAGGAGACGCCACCTGAAGAAAAGTGAGTCTTCATCTGCACTGCAGCTCAGTGACTGTGGAAAGGTTCAACCTCCTGAAATATGATTCACTGACCATGCAAAAGATGATCTCACGTCCTTTGCTATGCTATCAATGAGCTCAATGACTATCTCAGATCGTTTCCTGTCCATTTCCACTCTTTTAAAGATACTTCAAGAACCCTTTGAGATGGTACAACAGTACCAAAGCAAATTACTTAACATAGAGCTGAAAGTGTGCAATCAAGGTTAGCTATTGGTTAAGGCAGTCTGGACACAAGCCTGGACAGGTTTTGCTCCATGGGAGGATGTCGTCTCGCTTTTAGCCCTTTTTTGGTAGCAGTATGCTAACAGCCTGGAAATGGCCATAAAATATTTTTAAATGTTTACAAAAAGTGGACAAACACTTCTACAAAAACTTGTCTGTATGAGGCATCCTTCAAAGAGTGCCTTCAAGATGTTTTGGAAATAGCTGGTTGATGATTGTACCCCGTAGTTGCCAGTTTTGCCGTTTCTCCTCAACCAGGGTAGAGATCTAGTGCTGTGCAAATATCTCAGCTATCTGATAATGATATGTAAATAAACACTGGCATAAACACAAAGAAATAAACATCACATTATGATTTTATGTCTGAAAAGGTTAGCTTAACCAAAGCTCTCCTGGAGAAAGGTCAGCTACTTCATTTTTTCTATTAGAGGTTTATCCTCCTGAGACCCGGCCCATTCATTTATGTCCTTTATAATGGACATTTTGTTCACCTGTATCTTCCTTAAGTACCTGGAGTTACCCCATCAAGCCCTATAGTATTCTGTAGAGGATATAAACATTTGTAAAGCCTTGGAATTTGGTACTTTGATAAAAAAAAAAAATTAGAAGGAAAAATATTTTTTTTTTCATTTGTGCATCCCACATTACAAGTGGACTTGCACACTACAAACAACCAGGCTCCTGTGCAAATGTCTCATTTCGTATGATCTGCCCAGCTTTTCTTGTATTCCAAAATGTTAATTTCTCACAAAGTGGAGAGTGAAATGTGCTGGAATGTATGCAAATGAGTGACAGAGCATCCATGAAATAGGATTATTATAAAATTTGTCAAGAACACATGATTGCTAGCCTTGAAGGGGCAAAGGCCTTGCACATAAAGCCTTCTGTGCTTAGTTGTATTAGCTGCATACTTTACTCCTTCAGGGACAATGAATTAAAATGAATTTATTTGCTAACCTTTCGGCCCCAGTGCAAAACTAATGATGTAAACATGAACACCAACCATGTCTTAACAGATTGAATACATTTGAGATGGGGGGAAACTAGTTCTTCAACAATCTATGGAGATATTTCTAAGATCCTGCTCGGATGTTCCCTCAGGATGCTTATTTTTCTCCCGCACCAGCCGTATTTAGCTTTGGCATCAGTTCTTTACAGATACACTCTGACCCTGAACAACCCTGAAGGCTTTAGAGAGAAAGAAGGCAGTTATTTCATTACAGCCACATAAAGCAGATACAAAGCTAGTTGTAAAAAATGTGTAGGAGGAGAAACTATTCCTCTATGTGCGTGTGATCAGTATTTGGGTTTTATTGCTTCACACAAGTGTGCTCAGGGGATCTCTTGTCCTTCAGATGTCCTAACATAAAGAGAAGGAAACCTTTTGAGCTGAGAAAAAATTGATGTTCTTTACCGAGGCACTAATAAAGACATGGTCATGCAACTAAAAGAACAGATTAGTAGATAGTAGCTAAGAATTCTGAATAGTATAAAAACCCGAGCTCTGAGTAGAGTATTTTTCCTATAGAGAAGCTGAAAAATGATGGAAGTGATGGAGACAGAACTTCAAGGAGATGTTTCTGTTCTAAGGCCATGACAACTTCTAAAGCTAAATTGTAAATAGACTATATAACACCAGCATGAATGAAAATAAACTATATAAACCAGTTTGGTTCCTGGCTTGGTGCTCGCACACAGCTATGGGCCAGACATGTTTAATTCCATCACCACTGCCTAATTTAATTTAATGAAACATTGATTAGATTAAGTAGATACTAGATGGTAAATATAAAAAATGGGCACAGGGGAAGGTTTGGAATTAGTTAAGAGAACATACTGACAGGCATAAAATCACAATGTGGTGTCTTTGTATTTATGTATTTGTATTTATGTTTTTTCCAGGCCCATAAATGCTCACTGTAGAGTAGGTCACTCTATGAATAAACAGGTGGGACTTTTATAATAGCTGTGAATGTTTATTACTGTTTTAGTGATAAAGCGTTCTCAAATCTTGTAATAAACTTGAATGTAATAAGCTTTTATTTTCCATTTGTCACAAAATGTTCACACAATGTGGTGCAGACCTGGTATAGAAATAGAAATAAATAAAAATGGCTAAAAATTGTTTGGATTTGGATCTGACAGCAACATAACAGAAATTTGAAAATCTGCTGTAATATATTGAATGTGTACAACATTGTATGTACTCTAATTGTATACATGAAGTATGATATTCTAACAGACACATATCTGTGCATTTGGATGGCTCTTCTTTAGATTCAGCATTTAGAAGACAGGTTTGCCTTGAACCAGAAACTTACAGATGAAACCTCAGCCAGTCACACCACTGTGCCCTTGAACAAAATTGCTGATAACCTTAAGTGGCATCATCAAGCTCTCCTTTTTCCATACACTTTTAAGTTGCTGTGGCAAAACATGACAGTTAAACTTGACAGAACTAAATGAACGAAACTAATTTGTTCTGTAATGAAGGAGAAATCCATACATTAGGAGGTGATTTTAGCAGCACTCAATGGGCTACTGCTTGAATCTGTATTGGACAGTTTAACCTGTAATATCTGCAGAGATGGGCTTGGTAATGGAAGGCAAGCTGAAGGTCATGCACACTAATAGCTGCCAGCTTGGGGCGCGTTTTTATATTCCACATACACACTGTGAAATATCAAACCTGATGTCTTTATGTGCGTATTGTGAGCATATTGGTATACTGGTAAGGTTTTGTTGCTTTTAATTGAATGTGGCAACTTAGTGCAGCCATATCAGAAGAGGAATCTGCTGAATAAATGCGGTTCATTTGAGTCAGCCCTATTGCCCTCGTGTTGCTCTGCTCAGCTGCTTAGTTCTTTGGTGCTGACAACGTTTTTGAGCAGTTTAATTAAGCCTGTTGGGTGTGCATCGGCAGGCCCGAATTATACACGCCGGTCTCTAGACCTCCGTCATGCGATCTGACGGTTGTTAATTGCCAGAGGTTTAACTGGAAGTTGTTCTGTAATTGCATCAGGGTCCAGAGCGTTCATTTAGACTGCAGGCTTATTTATTACAGATCCCTGCCCTCCAGGTATATTTAGTGCTCAGTACTTTACCGAATCCATCAGGGCATTATTGACACACAGTCTCGACATGAGAAAACCCGAGTAGGCCAGTGTTTATTTATCACCGTCTGACAGGCCCAATGGACTCTTCCCGGCCTGATGCATACTGCTAGCTCTGACCTTTTTAATGTTATTATAGTCCTATTGACAATGCCATTTAACGTCATATCGCTCTGTCCTTTTCCCACAGCTCTTTAGTAGCTATTCCTAAAATCGTTTGCCATGTTTTTTTTCTTTCTTTTTTTATTGTATTTTCTCTTCCACGCGACTGACTTTATTTTCTATTATTTACTACCCAGCATGCATAGCAGAACAAAAAGAGCTTTGCAGTCAAATATATTTGATCGGGATCTTCGTCATAGCATGGGCTAGCCTTTAGATCAAAGTTGAAGGGAGAAGAAGAAACAATTTCAATACGTGCTTTAAAACAAAATCAACTGGAAGTGACATTTCTTTGATGCAACCCGTAACTTTCTACTTGAAAGCCAGATGAATTAATGACGAATTTTGGATTGTCTCTTTGAAGTTGATGTGTGTGTTTAGTATGCGTATGTGTACACTGTGCGTGTGCGGCCTACATTTTACAACAAAATAGCCGAACAGATTCATCACCTGATGCTTCAGTTTGATTGGAAGTCTGACGACTGTGTAAACTTGAAAAGACTTTCTTTGTGAGTTCCAGTGCATCTCTCTACACCTCTTTGCCACGATCTGAATGACTCTGTCTTCTCCCTGCTCATCTTGTACTCGCGTACAGGCTACTACACCCTTGTTTACCAAGACTCTGTTGTTAGCATTCTCCTCACACACCCCTCAGCACAGAACATCCAGCACCATGGACAGCGCCATGGCCATGCCATTAACCTTTCTTCATATAACACTCTGGTCATGGTCGTATCCCCCTAGAGTCAGGCCCCACTTAAAGTGTGGGTGCGGCAGTGTAGGCAGGCTGCGGGAAACAGCTCCCCTTCACCCCCCCCCATAAACCCCCCTGCTGCCGCTGAGTTATGGGCTGGATTGTCACCAGGCGAGGGAAGAGGCGGGATTGATTCCCAGAAATCAGCAGAATCACGGGCTGGCCTATCGAGCGTGCTCATCCGTCTCCCTGACATGATTGTTCCTCTCTTGTTACTTTATGTTCTAATCAATCAGCTATGAGTAAAATGGCAATTACAGCAGCCATCGATACAAGCAACAGAGAGAGCAAGAATTATAGGACGTAACATTACTGCAAATTGCCATTAAAGTTCCCCTCTTTCAGAGGGGGAGGTTGTAATGGATAATAATCAGGGGTATAATTCTTGATGGATTAAGCAGTATTTCACATTTAATTGCGCCTAACAAACTCGGTACGCGTGAGGGAGCGTGCTGGACTCCTTAATGCATTCTTCCTGATTGAGCTTTAAAGTGCTTTTTGCTTGTTTTAGAAAATGTTTTTATGATGTTTTAAGCAACCGACTAGAGTAATGCCCTGCCATTTTACCGAGTTTGTTGAACGGAGGGTATAAGTATTGTAACACATCTACAAATCTTCCATTTAGAAACAGTCAGCCATGGGCATAGTATGACGAGTGTGCTTTTTAGACAAGCCACTTTAATATCATGTAAAAAATAATTTTGACTAGTATTTTTTGACCCTCGTTTTTTGACCATGCAAACACATTTGAAGCTGTGCTCACCCAATTAGATTCCTGACTATAACACGTAAACCTTTTCTCCCACTGTCCTGGAGCTTAAGTGTTTCCTCGAATTGTAGGTCACTTTGGATAAAAGTGTTTGCCAACTGAATGCAATTTAATGTAATAATGTCTAATCGAGAGTTTAGAAATGTTTGATCCTGACCCTCCATCTTCCATCATAAGAGAAGAGCAGGCAAGTGCTATCAGAAAAAAAAATGATCAGACTTAGAGAAAGGTTAACAGTGTTTTAGTATCAATCAGAATCAGAAACATTTATTGATGCTGGAGGAACACAGTCATACAGAGACACAGAGACAAGAACAATAGTATAAAGTACAAAAGTATAAAGTCTAAAATAAAAGACAAATAAAAACTCTTCTCTGTTTACACCTTGCATTAAAATACATCCCTTTTAAGGATGTTGTACTTTGGAAGGTAAGTGTGGTCATGCTTTAACCAGAGAGGTTGTTCACAATTAAAGCACCTGAGATAACTTGTAGGAAGCTTTCAAAATGTAGTGGAACGCAGTACACACGTCATATCACTTCTGCCTGTCATGTCACGAGGGTAATGGAGCATGAGAAGGGGATGCAACTGCAAAACACAGACTCTTCAAACTGAAAAAAATACGGGAAACCAAATACTGTTTACAGGAATATAAATAGGAAGTACACTCAGGACCAGGACAACAGGGTGATGGTAGACCAACAAACAGGAAAAGACTTATAAGGGTATACACTACCAGTCAAAAGTTTGGACACCTTCACATTCAATTTCTTTCTTTGTTTTTATTATTTTCTACATTGTAGATTAATATTGAAAAGAAACAAAATGATGAAGGAACATATGGAATTATGCATTAAACAAAAAAAAAAAGAGTCAAACAAACCAGAATATGTTTTGTAATAAGGTAATGATGGACTGTTGTTTTTACTTAGTTAAGTGGTTCTTGCCATAATGTGGAGTAGAACTGTGGTGGAATAGGATTACTAACTGTGTACCAAATGAAAATTGGCATTGAAAAAATGCCAAGAGTGTGCAAAGCTGTCATCAGAGCAATAGGTGATGTTTTCAATATTAATCTACAATGTAG
>JBBPCY010000032.1:4149026-4160516 GCA_037974405.1 Brachyalestes nurse | reverse complement strand
CTGCTGGAATACAGCACATAGAAAAGCTGCTCTACAAACACTACTGCACTCACAACACATATGGAGGCATTTCTTATGTTTTACACAGCTCACACTGCAATAGTTCATAAAAGAACAGCAACCTGTGCATTTTACACACACACACACATTGACACAAACTGTACAAACAGTGAACAGAAAAAAAGTGGTCTGTTACTTCATGGCTGTATCCAATAGGTTAAAAAGGGAACAGCTGAGACACACTGGGTTAATAGACAGGTGTAGGCATTCAGTAGGAGGGCAGGACAGGGGAAGAGCTCAAGACAAAAAACAGAACGCACATGAAACACATGGCTGTGATCAAGGACCAAAATATAAACAGAAAGCATGTGACTGACAGAAAACGAGAACAAACTGGGGCAGAGGCAAGACAGGATGTGACGCTGTCTGTCATTTTAACCTTTATTTTCCATTCAAATGTAATTCAGATGTGACTGCTAAGTGAGCACATGAAGCTAAAAAGTAAAGAAGGTTACATTCAACTGATAAATCATGTAAATAAGTAACATTGCTGAGAGAAAAATGATAAAACCAACAACAGCGCAGTTTCATTTTTTTTGGTCCAGTGCCGGTCACTTTATTGAACAGAAAATAAAGTGCTTTTGAAACTGGAACTTGCTCTACATTGCTGACTCCGCTGAATGAGTCTTTCTTCCTGGAGGTGGAAGTCTCTGGGGTATTCCAGCTGAGAGAGTGGGCGAACCAAACGCATAAACAGTGTTCCCCATTCCAAAATCTATTAGTAATGAAGATACAGATTAAATACTCCCCAAGAGGCTCTAATATCCATATTAAACAGAAGACTGCGGTACTTCGGTAGCTTTAATTTTCCACAGAAAGGCTGTTATGTAATATTGATGTAGAGTTAGTGTAGGAATACTCAGGTGACCTGCAGTCTCTCGTGACTCCTTAAGGCTACAAGCATACACTCCTTCCTGCTTCTGTGTCCCACAACACACGTCTTCTTCTTCTCCCAGGTGCTCCTCTGTGTGCTCTGAATTCCACATTCCGCACCTGCGGTCTCCCGACACGGCCCGAGCAGCCACTTCATCAAACTCAGCTGCTGGTGAGTGGAGGAGATTACCCGCAGGAAAATACCCCCCGAGCCTTAAATAGCAATCAATTTCCCTGACTTTTCTCCGTCATGAGCCTTGATAAGCACTGTGGATGACACTGCGAGAGAGAAATACGAAGGGCCTGTTCGGCCAAATGTCCTTTGGTGAGCTGCAGCTGAAATGGACGCTGTGGTTTCGCGGAACAAGTAGTGTATAGACATCTCTCTGAGTGCTTCGTTCAAAACCCTTTTTTGAGTTTGGCAACTGAGCCAAGCGAAAAAGCTATTATGGAATTTTATTATGGCATTTGAGGCCCGCAGTTCAAGTTGAATTGTGTAAATGTCAATATGCTGACCAGTGGTCCATGTATTTTTGAGAAAGACACTGGTTTAGCAATTGGCTTAGCCATTGACCCAGCCATGCTCCACTCACCAATGCATTCTTTTGAAACTGTTGTGAAGTTCGACAAGTTTAATAGAATGTTAGCAAAAATCCCATTTAACCTCAGGCCAGGATGAAGACCCCACAGAGCCTTATGGCAACTGCAAAGACCCACTCCATAGTTTCAAACCAAACATTTCAAAGCTATCTTTGTATCGATATGCTTTATATATTTGTATAGGTAACACGAGCAGGCACACGTATGCTACTATGCACACACACACACACACACACACACACACACACACACACACACACACACACACACACACACTCAAACACTTGCTTTAACTTAAGCAAGCCATTGCAAACCCTGTGACATCTAAACCACAGTCAGTATTTTTAAACAGATATTAAATTATTTAAATCGAAAAGCATACGCACAATCCCGAAACAATTTCAATAATTTATCTGCACAAGGTCTAGTACAATTCATGCAGAGGTAAGCATGGGGCCACATGTGTGTGAACAGAACTTAAGTACTGTATCATGTGTTGTTTTTATAGCTTTCTGTTTTGGAAAGTGAAAAAAGTCACTGCAGTGCATTTTGTATGACACTAGTGGCATAGCACTAGAGAGCAGTAAAGGCTTGCTCCTTCCAGTGTGTACAGGGCTGCTACAGCGCAGAATCACGAACAAATCAAGATCACAACCTGCCTGTCAAATAAAAGCAAAACTAGTTGGACATTTAGACTATAAGATTAGCCTTTCTTTCCAGTGTTTCCAGTTTAATTTTGTCTTTTTGTTCTTTATTAATAAAGAAGTGAGCAAATATATCTCACTTGTAAACTGAACAATTTTCCTCAGGCAACCAAGTCTACTGTTGACCACTTCCATGATTGGGCCCTTGTGCTTCAGTCCTACCTGGCCCATTCAGTAATCCAGCGCTATTCAACTTTATAATAATTTGTAGCACACCACTGTATATATACATATAGTTGTATCGTATATCATTACAGCCCTTTATATATATATATATATTAGGGCTGTAACGATATACGATACAAAACCGGAATCGCGAAACTCAGGTCCATGAACCCGTGTCGCGGTCTGTGTAGGGTGAATGCCTTCTTGCTAACATTAGTTTGAACGTACAGCACAAATATTAGACACTCTAAAAAACACTCTTAAATTCTCAAAAGTTGTATGAAGTTCATTCTGTTATATTGCATTTCCATAAAATCCAGGTATTGAGGGTCAGACTTTTGTTCAATATGCATTCCATTCATTCATCTTTCTAAATGTACAAATGTCTTACACTGTTTCATTTAATCAAACACATAAAGACACACACTTAATTTCCTTAATATTGTTCCAAAATTCCTCTTTAATCACAGAAATGTTGAGATTTAAGAATAACATTTTACCAGCATCTTGCAAACTTGGTCTGACTTTGCAGCTTTTGCTATGACAAAACACATTTGTGGGCATATCTAGGGTAGATGAACTGTCTGGCAGTGTGGCAGTGGCTACAATTTACTATTCCTTACAGAGTGAGTGAGAGTGGGAGGGAGGAGGTGTGTTCAATATTTGAAGTGCTCCTAGGTTGATGTGGGAGCAGGTAACACTTTAAGTGATGCTGCTCTGATTATACTACAGTCTCAGGCTGATTGGTGTTTAACCTGTGGGTCAAGCAGCGAGGAACCATCAGTCAAATTAGCCTCCCATCATGTGGCCCAGGCTTTCACTTAAATTACTTTCATAAATGAATGATGCTCATGTACTCCCATGCAGTCATCAGATTCAGTAAGAAAGTTGTTGCCGTTCATATTTATACATGGAAGGATGAAATTTGGAGGATTTTGGAGGATTTCAATGCCAAAAGGAGGGTTTTAGCTATTGTATACAAATATGTTTAATACACACTGATGTTTTATCTTAATAAGACATTCTACATTAGAATAGTTAAGGTTTTTGATGAGTGTTCATTTAAAAATGATGTGGTACATGGTCATAGTTCTATGACAAAAAGGGAAAATGTTCATGAAATGATTGATAAAATGATGTTTGCTTTTTTGGGTATATTTAAAGTATTAACAGTGCACCTTTAGAGCTTTCATGTGTTCATGTTTATTCTGCACAAAACTACAAGCCTACAGGAGTTGGCCCTGTCAGTCACCTGGCGACATCTGAGTGCCAGAAGAAAGCTCTGTGTTTCAGGTCCTAAGGTCACAATGCCCAGTGCCAGCTGTCAGTTGGAGGGGTATAATGCCCCCTAGTACTGGACTGTGAAACAGTGAAACTGTGTTCTCTGGACTGAATGGGCCCCATCCAATACCGCAAGGTTGGCTTGTGATCTAGAACTAATCACCCAACCTCAGTACCTGACCTCATTAATGCTCTTGTGGCTGAATGCAGTCAAATTCTCTAAGCAAAGCTCCAACATCTAGTATAAAGCCTTCCCAGAAAAGCAGAGGCTGTAACTGAAGCAAAGGGGTAACAACCTCTTTATTAATATCCTTGATTTCAGAAGAAAAACAGGATGTGCAGGTGTCTACAAATCTTTGACCATTTTGTGTATGTTCAGATGACAGCACTGATGTGTGTAATGTCAGGGTAAGTGTTAGAATCTTTGTGTAAACTGAAGGCCTGGCCTGAGCCAGAGGCTTCAGAGTGAAGAGCTTTGGAGTGGGGGTAGATCTTCCACTGGCTGCAGAGAAGCTTTTGAAGATCCCTCCTCCTATCCTCTCTTCATCTTAAACTCCTCTCCTGGGACCCATCCCCACCTCCTCCCCTCTTCAAAGCCCAATCGCTCCATACGCTCCTCTATTTTTAGAAGAAAGCTTTTCCATTTCTTTCTCTCGCTTTTCATTTCCTCTTTTCCAGCCCCCCACTCTCTTGGTACCCACAGGCCATAAAGTTAAACTTGTTGCTGACTCCCTTTCACAACTTTACAAGAAACTAGGCGCCTTATATCTGTGTATTTTGGGGCATCAAAGCAGGTGTTGCTCCAAAAAAGTTGCCTCTTGCTTTATCTATGTGTACATACAGATCCAAGGGTAACTGTATGTCTGTGTTCATCAAAGACACTTGTTTTCTCCACGAAAGTAGGTTTTGTTTTGCACGTCCTGAGTGACATCTCAAAGCCTAATCTCTGAGGAAAGATCCTGCTCCGAACATTTCTTTCTCAAGGTTTCGCCAAACTGAGCGGGCCAAAGGTTAGACAGAAGAGTTCTCAATCATGTTAGCATTTCGTGAAGGCCTGAGACTCCAGTCCAATTTTATGGATGAGCATACACACTTTGTCAATTTTTTTATTGCAAACTATCCAATCAGTGTCTCCATGGACGGCACCGTATTCATCAAGGACATCTGTCGCCAGTTGGTGCCTTCGCTGTAGCGGTGAATTATTTCCTTCTCAATCTCTCTTGCTTTGAATAAACATCACTGAGACATGACAAATACACTGAGATGTTACACAGGAGTATGAGAGAGTGATGGATTAGGAAAAGAGAAAAAAAGGAGCAAGAAAGAAAGACAAAAAGAGTGAGAGAGAGAAGGAGAGAAGGAGAGAGAGAGTAAAACAGATAGTGAGAGTGAGAGAGAGAGAGAGAGAGAGAGGAGAAGGAGTGAGTAAAAGAAATAGTGAGAGTGAGTGAGAGAGGAGAAGGAGAGAATGAGTAAAAGATAGTGAGAGAGAGAGAGTGAGAGAGAGAGAGAGAGAGAGAGAGAGGATGCCCTAAGAAAAGGTCAGCTTGCCTTGTGTCATGCAGGGAGGTAGATGCCTGAATGCTGGGATTTACTGAGATTAATCTGTCTTATGGTGACAGTGCTTCTTCTAAAAGGTCACCCATGGCAACGGGATGTGGAGGCTGGCTGCTGAAATGTATTGAATCTGACCACTGGCTGACCAGGCCTCTGGTAGTTAGTGCATTCAAAAGGTCATTTCTGCTGGCTTTTCTCTGCGAATGACCGCTCCGCAGGTGTTTTGGGAAATGCCTTCTCTTTACCAACCGACAGGCTCAGACAGTGTTTTTGTAAAGGCCTGTAAATTGCCCTTATTATGAAGGAGAAGCTTTGACAAGTTTGTCAAGCCTCGAGCAATTTGAACTAAACAGCAGGTCAAGTAAGACGGCAGGTTGCTACTGACATAATGATAGTCAGCACGTCTTGCGTTTTTCATGTCTTATGCACTCAAAGCCTGGATCAGACATGTTTCTGCAAGATGCTGGAATGCTGTGGTTTGACAAGCTGCAGTGTAAAGCAACATAATCTCTGCCACACACTACAGCACAGTTCATATATATTCAGCCTTCTTCGCTGAGTGATGAATCTCACAATTAGACAGGCTGTTTTCGATGTTACTTTGAAAGTCCTGCTGGTTTTGTTCTCCTGAAAGTTTATTCGTTTGTCACAATAGCTGTAAACAATGCTAATGGTGAGTCTTGGGCCTAACCGCAAACCGCAAGAAACACGCAGGTTAATTGTAGATGTGTCATTTTATCACATACAGTCAAGAGTATTGAATCAATCAGAAAATCTGTAAAGGAGGAAGCTAAAATTATGTAGCCTAGCCATATTGTTACAAAGTCTTAATGATTTCTTTTTATTGTTGTATATTCACATTGTATAATTGTTTCATTGAAATTCCATAATACTTGGGGTCCTCGAGTTATGAGGGTGTCAAAATATGACGTTTCGAGTTTATGACGCTCACACGGGCGAAATAGTTTAGTGGCGCAGCGGAAGAATACGCAGAATGTGCAGAATACACAGTAACGCGGCATATGAGTGAGGGAGTATGCTTATCTTAGTTGTGTTTATAGATTTTACAACTGTGTTAGAAGTTATGTTAGGCTAGGGCAGTGGTTCCCAAACTGGGGGGGGCACAGAGGTATTGCAGAGGTGCGCATCAATGAGATCCACTCGAGCACTGCTAGCAAAAACATGGACAATTTTGTGCACCCAGCCAAGCCTCCAGCAGAGGCTGACTCTTCATCAGCTGCAAGTTCAAGTGTGAGACTTGAGATGATCCTCTTTTAAGTTTTTTTCTGACTGGGAACTCATTCATTTTCCCAGCCATTTTTGTGGAGACAGTTGTTTATTCTTGTTTATAACTTCAGTATGCATTTTATTTCTCCCACAGTGGTGAAATTGCACCCTTTGTTATTGCATTTGTTTCGCTTAATTAGAAAATGTATTTGTATTTCAAATAAAGTTCGAATCTGAACCTGTGTAGTTTGAATGTGGGGGGCTCATTAATGTTCCTATCTAGAAAAGGGGGGCCCTGCAGAGAAAGTTTGAGAACCACTGGGCTAGGGTGTGTTTCGACTTACACGGATCTGTGTCGTAACTTGAGGACCCCCTATACATGTAATGTATTCTGTATACATTCAAACTTGTATACAAGTTTGTGTCTGCAATTGCTTGCATGCAAAGAATAAAAGGTAAGGGATCATTTTTCTTCCTACAAACAAGGCTTTTTGCTCATCATATATCAATAGCTTTTTAAGCAAGTTGAATCATAATGAATGATCACATGTTTAATGTTTATTATATGAAAATAATTCTTGCTTCTTGTAAGAAGTCAATTTAAAATTAGAACATGCTTTGTTAGCATCATAAACATCTGCTAAGAGTTAGACGGAACAATTGTTTGAATAGAAGCATTGATTTTTTGACATTCACTGCTCTCAGGCATTTCAAAAGTCCCTTGTTACTAAACAAATATGCGCTTTTTTCTATGAAATGTGCGGTTTACTGGAAATTTAATTAGCTGAGTGCTAACTGGTGTGATGCTCAGTCACAGCCAGGAGGAAGTTGTTAGTGGAAATGACTGAATAAAGGAAGATAGCAAACAGGAAGAAAAAGTTCACCCATAAGCCTGTTGTTTAACATGAGTGCTCTTTGCCTGTTTGCTTTGTGTGCAATCTTTATTTTTTTGTTGTAGGGTGTATGTGTGTGGGGGGTGGGGTGGAGGGAATGTCAGGCTAAAAGGCTCTTGAGAGCAAAAGTAAAGAGACATGGCCAACAAAAACATGAACACAAAGAACGCAAAAAGAGACACATTTATGGGTTTGGAGGACTACTACAGTGAAGGACGGTCCATTAGGACTTCTTGTTTATCAGGGTAGCCATCGTTACACGCTGGTAATAATTCTGTTCCTTATGGTCAATGTTTGTAGCTTTGAGCCCACCTACCTTCTCCGTTCTTCCTTCTTCAATCGTGCCGTTCGCAAATTTTCTGCATCTGTTAAGTTTTAATGCAAGCCTGTGGACTCTCTTGGCCCTTTTTGTGATGCCTTGGTTACCACCATTCGCTGAGGGTTCGATGCTAAAAAACACTCTTCACAGGGCCTGAAGAGGGGATGGGTCCAAATGAACATGGGGATGAGAGGCTGAAATTAGACTTGCCTGTTGTTCAGATTTGAGTGTTTGTATCAGAAAAAAAGCTTTTAGACATGATGTTCCAAAAGCTGTGTCCCAGGAAGCTGTTTTCACTCTTTCAGACTAGTAGGAGCTCACAGCTACACATAATAGGAGCTCACAACTACTCACAATTCTTTTAAAATATGGTGATTAGGCCTAGGGGCTGGATTAGTGATGTTATGTTTTCTTTCCAGCAAAAAAAAACGTGAACAAAAAAGAACATGAAAAAGGAACAAGACCCCTCTTAAAGGGTTTTGAGGGCTACTAGAGAGATGGAAGTTGCATTAAGACTTCTTGTTTATCATGATAACCATCATTATGCACTGGCAATAACCCAGTTCCTTATGATCAGTATCCATGTCTTTTCTGTTCTTCCTTCAATATTCCCCACATCTGCTCCCTTCCAATGAAAGTCTTGGTCTTGGTTCTTTCTGAGATTTCTTGATTAGGGGGCATAGATAAGAATGACCATGTTGCAAGCAGTTGTTTTTTATTCTTTTAACAAATGGTGATTAGGCCTAGGTGCTGGATTAGTGAGCTTAGGTTTTCTTGCTGCTCTCTTTGTAAGGCAGTGAATCCTTTGTGAAATCAAAGGTATACATTAATTGGTGCTTGGCTTGTCTCTAGGACTGACCTTTAATTGAACTAGCCATATTTCCCCACAAACACATTCTTTCATAGTCATTGTTCTGTTTCATGGAATACTGGTCAAAAGTGTCATGCAAATGTTTACAATGTGATACATCATGTGTTGTTTTCGTGTGTGTAACTAAGCTAAACTTAGCAGTTTTCATTTCCAACCTGCCCAGCTTATCTTGGGTCAGCTCGGTAATATTTTAAAGTGGAAACTCAACTTTATGAAGTGAATCTAAACAAAGTGCACTACAATTTACATTATTTATCAGACACTTTTATCCAAAGCAACTTCCATTTCCTAACTACAGGGGGCAGTCTCCCTTGAGCAACTTGGGGTTAAGGGTCTTGCTCAGGAACCCAGTAGTGGTATGGTGAAGGTAGGATTTGAACCCATGACCCCTTGGTCCAGAGGCAAGTATTTTACCCACTGAGCTACCACCACCCTGATTTCTTATTGGTCTGTGTGGGATCTGTGCACAGAGGAAGCGTGTGTAAAAGGGAGTAAGAAGTGAAGCGAGGCGAGAAGAAGCAAGTGAGGGAAGTTTCTTCTCACTGTATCTCTCCAATGAATGCTGCATAAATGTTGAGATTGTGTCTCACTAGGTTTCCTTACAAAACGTTGAGTCAGTGGGTCTTCATCTGGAATGTGGAGTACAATTTTCAGTCTGAATTAAAATATTATGTTGGTGCGCGGCACTGCGCTATTTCTCTGACCTCCCTTTGGGGCTTTTGTGGTGTTAGGCAATCAAAGGAGATGGTAACCTATTTTTTCTTTCTATCTCAAAGAAACAGGTGCTATTCTGGGAATTCAGTGCACCAGCAAATCTCTCTGTTCAGTCTTTGTACGTAGTCAGTGATGCCTGCGGAATTTCACATGCTAACACAGCTAGAGGGAACGGTACTCTAGATGTGTTTGACACCTTCATGTATGAGATAAGAGCATGACTTAGGATTGATTCTGCCTCCTCCAGATGCTTCTCCTACTGACAGGCCTTGATCAGAATGGATAAACACCTCTCCTTTTGTCTCTCTCTCTCTCTCTCTTTCTCGCTCCCTCTCCCTCTCTCTCTCTCTCCCGCCTTACCTCCCTCCCTCACTAAACTCCATAGTCAGCACAGACTAGGCTAGTAGAGTAGCCTGGATCAATTCATTGCACTTTATCCTATTATTAAAAGCTAGCCTGAGGGAGGGCAAGCCGATGTGTGTGTGTGAGAGAGAGAGAGAAAGAGCACTAGAGAGAAAAAGGAAGGCAGAAGGGAGGAATAGGGGCTCTTTAAAAGGCATTAAGTGACACAGTCTCATTATGACTGGCTTCAGTGCCTGCCTCATCATCGAGATAAAGAGGCCCAATAGCGAATTTACTTTTCCAATTGTGTTATTTAAATGTGCGATGACTGGGTCTTGGCAGCGTAAACAGAGCGTCTTTAATAAGCCCGGACAGTACGTGTGATAGAGACAATTGCGTGAGGTATGAAAAGCACTTTATCACTGCCACATTTGGGCAGAATTCAATTTCAGACGCTGTCCGCACCTCCCCTTATCTGCTTCTCCCAGCAACCGGCCGTGTGGTAGATAGTGATAGCAATAATATTGCTCAAAAAAGAGGGTGAGAGCGGGGAGAGTCCTGGGAGGAAAACATGGGAGTTACATGGAATAAGAAGAGGAAGTGGAATGGGGCAGCGCTGCTGTGGGATGTGCTCTCTGCAGCCTGTCAGACCTGCATGATGGATCACCATGTCTGCTCCTGCTGCTGTCAACCTCACTGCTGCATATTTACAGTCCTGCCACTCGCAAGCCCATCTGCTTTAAATGCCAGCTCCAGTAAACATGAGCCACTGACAGGGCAATAAGGCGGCATTCACATTACACGGTTGAAATCTTATTGCGCAATTCCATATTTTTTGCTCAGACCCGATCTTTCACATTCGTGTTAGCAAGTAACCCATATGTGGCATTAATATGAGCACACCTCTGTCCTGGAAAGAAATCATCTGGTACACATTTCCAAAATCAATAGAGTTTTGCGTTTATATACGTTTAGTTTATCTTACTTTGACTACAGAGCAGGCTAAGAGTTGGCCAAATGTTCACATTTAACTAGAACACAGCACACAGACTACTGACTCAATACAGTCATTTTTAGGGAGTTTAATTTCACGTACAGTTTCATGGGGCATTCGTAAGCCGCTAGTTCTACAGTAGCACACCTAGAATTAACACATGTACACACTCACACACACACACACACAACTTTCCAGCCATTTTAAGCACCAATCTGCATGTAACAGGCTGCTCCCATCCTGCACTCCAGCCTGTCAGGGACTACTTCTGAAGAAATTCATTAGCTAGAGCAGGTGTTCAAGATTGTGGCCGAAATTAGACTTCTCAGAAAGCTAGATCTCAGGACCAGGTTTGGCGAATACAGATATATATTTTTGTAACAGTGCATTATAAAAAATGGTTTGAGTTGTTAAAGTGGTATTTGGCAGACCCCCTTATCCAGAGCGACTTACAGTCATTAGTTACCAGTGTTGGGAGTAACGCATTACAAAAGTAACAAATTACTGTAATGCATTGCTGTAACGCAGTAATTTAAGGCATTACAGAAAAAAATTGGTAATATTTTACTTGGTACAAATGTCAGTAACGTGCGTTACAGTGCACTAAAAAAAATTCTTCATACAAATTCGCCAAAATCACTGCGAGAGCAGCAGAGGAGAAATGTGTTTTACCCACTGCTCTAGCTAATGAAATTCCTCAAAAGTAGTCCCTGACGGGCTGGAGTGCGGGATGGGAGCAGCCTGTTACATGCAGATTGGTGCTTAAAATGCGCAAAATGTTTCATTTCTTGTAGTCAGACAGATCTAATGTCTAACTGTTTTTAACCATAAGCCTAGCTCAGTCAGATACCACATCACCTTCCACTGGCTGTGTAATGAGCTAATTGAGC
>JBBPCY010000032.1:4123013-4148926 GCA_037974405.1 Brachyalestes nurse | reverse complement strand
CTTAAAAGTAATGCAATAGTAGTGTAATGCCTTACATTTTAAATACAGTAATATTGTAATGTAACAAATTATTTTGAAATGACAGTAACAAGTAATAAATAACGCATTACAGTTTTGAATTAACTTGCCCAACACTGTTAGTTACAGGGGGTTTGCTGAGGGTTAGGTGTCTTGTTCAAGGACACAATAGTAGAAAGTGGGGGTTTGAAGCTGAAACTTCTGGTCATCAGATTCACAGGCAAGTGTTTTACCCACTAAGCTACAATCACCCCAGTATTAGTTATTAGTGATTAATAATTTAACAGAATGCAAGACAGCTGATATTGTTCTTTCATCTTTCCATTTAGTGTACCATGAATAAGGTACCATTTTTTAATAGTGTTGTAATTAGATAACCAGAAAGTACGTAATATGTAAAGAGCATTATCGTAATTACAGGGTTGTAATATAGGGCTTCTCAATTTTCCAACAAACTATTTTGGAAGCCCTGGAAGAATAATTATTCTAAAGAGCTATTCTTATTCTTGAAGAAAATGGTCAAAGTACACAGTACCTGTTTAGCTATGATTAGTTATCCAATCCGTTTGCTTGTATAATTTATCAGGATGGAAGCAGAGATTTCTACAGGATTCTGAAGGTGTATTTGAATAAAGATGACAAATGATTTTTGATAGAATGTCCTTTTGTCTTTACTGTCTTAATACGCCAGGATAAAACTCAATTTTTCTAGGAGGAAGCTGCTTTGGTTTGATAAGCCTTCAGGAATGAATAATAATGACAAAAGGTAAAACAGGCAATAAAGGTTATAATAAATAAAAATCTCTTATATTGCCTTTTTTGTCTGTTCTGAAGTGAATTTTATTTCTGGGGCATGTTTCTCAGAAACCCGAGTGTAATGACACCCCTGTTGTGCCTTCCTTGTGGGACTAACCTGTGAAATGTTAGATTGTCTTGCAAACACAACATTTCTGATTGTTGCTCATGCTGGGGAGCAGACGTGTCCTCATGATAATACACTGTATGGACAAGTATTGCGACACAATACTTAACTATTGAATTCAAATGCCCCCTTATTTCCAGGGTAATCTTAATGCTTCAGCATTCCAAGACATTTTGGACAACGCCATGCTTCCAACTTTGTGGACACAGTTTGGGGAAGAACCTTTTCTATTCCAGCATGACTGTGTCCCAGTGCACAAAGCAAGGTCTATAAAGACATGGTTAGATGAGTTTGCAATGGAAGAACTTGACTGGTCCTGACCTCAACCCCATCCAACACCTTTGGGATGAACTGGAACGGAGATTGTGAGCCAGACCTTCTCGTCTAACATCAGTGCATTAATGCTCTACAGAATGAATGGGCACAAATTCCCTACAGAAACACTCCAAAATCT
Organism: Brachyalestes nurse; assembly: GCA_037974405.1. Lineage (NCBI taxonomy): Eukaryota > Metazoa > Chordata > Actinopteri > Characiformes > Alestidae > Brachyalestes > Brachyalestes nurse. Next base: position 4,147,532 of record JBBPCY010000032.1, on the reverse strand, counting down.
TCAAAGCCTTCCAATAAGAGTGGAAGCTGCTATGGCTGCAAAGGGAGGGTAACTCCATATTAATGTCTATGTATTAATATACCTAATATGTCTAGGCGTCCCAATACTTTTGTCTATACAGTATGCCCAGTATAGGTCATTTGAACGCTACCATCAAGACCAAAAGAATACATTTCATTAAAAAGTGTTAAAGCTTGTAATGTGAATGGAGTCTACAACTGAAAAGTGAATCTCTTGAAAGCAAAGACCGCCATGGTTTACTTGTGTGTGTAAACCTCCGTGTTTTGGCATGGTGTTGGTATTGATCGGTATGGCTGTGTATGCGGTTAGCGGGTTAGAGTCTGCAACTGCAGCTGTGGTTTGCGTAATTGAAAACCTGTTCACAATGTTGCTTACGCCAGGACAAAGAGACCACTCAGGCTGCCTAAAGGCTTTTACTGTTTATCAAGGGCAATGCACATAACCTCAGTTATACATGCCTGCGAGCGTTTTCTAGTAGTCTGCCAATGACATTCAAAAAATGCATGGAAACATCCGAGCAATGGGAAAAAGAGAAGCTTTGTTTACCAGAAAGACTCAAAAGGATCACCAAAGGCACAGAGAAATTAGAGGCGGAGTGGAATCAGGCTGCTTCCGAGCCGTTTAAAAGGCGGATGGGAGAGAGAAAGTAGAACAGCTTTGCATGCATTCGTCAACTTTGAACCTATTGCCTTCAGCCCGTCTCGTGATTATTAGTCCTATTCATCTCCATTCGTCATACACTGTGCTTCCTCCTCGCTGTCTCCTTTCTGGGGCGAGGTGGCTTTAATGTTGATGGAAAAGCTTAAAATGAAGTAGTGCGGAGGAACGCGCCACAACAACAGCTGTACTACTGACCTTCCCAATAAAGACTGATGAGAGGAGTGTGTGTGTGTGTGTGTGTGTGTGTTTGTGCATGAATAAGCGATAGGACCACAATTGTTTGCATCCAGATCACACAGATGTGATCCTCTAGTGCTTGAAGATGGTCTCCAGGCTTTGTTCTCCTTACATTACTCTTAGATGGTTGTAGATGATATCAAAGAAGAGGGTGCTGAATGGAAGCAACACATTCATCTCAGATCTTCCTTATTTTCACATTTTTCTCCCATTATGGAGTCTTGACTGGTGTATCCATTGGTCAAGATGTCACCTTGATGATGTGTTTTTTTGAATGCTTGTAGTGTGCCTTGTTTTCCTAATGATTTTACTGAACGCGGGTGGATACATTCTCTTTGGAATTTTATTAGACTGTATTCAAACCATTATGCACACCTCAGTCAAAAGGAATCTAGAAATCTGCCACTTCCATTCAGCATCGCTGCAGAAAATGATGTATGATCTACTGTGTCTCTGAACATTGTGTGGCGAGACAAGCTCTCTTATCTGTTTTTCAGTGTACAGGATATCAAGTGCCACTGTATCAATAGGGCTGTTTCCTGGTAAAGGCTATAGGCTTGCATGGTTTCTAAACAAGAGACCCAAACGTATCAGTAATCCTGTGGAACATGAAGAAACATCTGCCTACTCTGACTTTTCAAGCAATTATAATGACCCTTTTATCAGAGAACTGGAATTATTTTTTTCTTTTCCATTTTTTCCATTTTTTTAAATCAAAAAGATATCACAGCAGATTACAGCAAACAAATCCCCAATTCACAGAACAATTAGACAAACAAGCAAAACAAAACAAAACAAACTATGCACTTTCCGAAACATTTGCAGCCTCTTTTTTCCATTACATGTTTGAAAAAAAAAACTGATTTTCATTTCTTGTTTCGAGAGGAATGGCATTTGTTACAGAAGACATTCTGCTTCCTTCTCTCTCTCAAATCAGCAAGCATAAAGGCTTGTGATTAGGAAAAAGTGCCTCTCAGGCAATTTCAAATATTTCCACCCAAGACTGAAACAATTTGAGCTCCTATTCAGAGCTTGCACAAATGGAATCGATTAATAATGTCTCTCTTTCTAAAAGTGAAGGCTGGTTGTTATGTGAGCTGTTGTGCAGGGGTGATTTGGTACCAGGCTACCTGGAAATGTGCTCCTAATTACCTAAAAGACTTGCTGTACCTGTGGTGTCAGGTAGAATGGTAGAAAGAAGTGGGCAACTACCCCTAACTGAGTACTGATAAAGAAAATGCACCGAATAACATTGACAAGCTGGAATTTGTCACTCTGCAATCAAAGGAACTGGGAAGTGTTCTTTGAAAGTTCACTAATGGACAAAGTCCTGACAACCAGTTTGGCAATTCGGCAACATTATCCTCCTGTCTCCAGCTTTACAAAATTTTTATTCTTAATACTTCTTTACCATCATAAAAGACTGTGTTCTACTGTAAAGCGTGAATTTTGAAACCATTATGACCATATATGTGATGGCTAAAACTTTCCCTTTGATTAGGGAATGACAGTGGAATTCCAACAGCTTATTAGGATAAACAAATGTGTGGAAACTACAAAATAATACAACAGACCACAGAAATGCAAGAATGATGCTAAGGATATAGCGGAGAGGGTCCAACTGGGTTCTTTCTGGGCCGCAGCTCTGCAGAGATTAGTGTTTTCCCTCTTGTAGCACTCCAAAGTGTGAAAACCTTGCTAATTAGCTAATGGGTTGAATCGGGTGTGTGTGGCAGAGGCCCACAATGAAAGTCTAACACTTGTGGCCTACAGTGAAGGCTAACAGCATATTCTGAAATAAACACTGACGATATAAACAGACGTGAATATGAAAATAATGATCAATATGGAGAACTCAGAATAAAGTCAAGTATTAAATATTCTAGTATTATAATCTCAAATCAAGTTTATTTATCAAGCCAAGGGTGACAGAAGCAAAGAAAAACTTTGCTAACTCTGCGATGGACTGGTGGAGGGTATTTCTCTGCTTTTCATTCCGTGACTGCTGAAATGAACTATAGGAATGAAGAACAATATACGGTATATACTGTATGTCACTGAGGTATAAGGACTTAACCACAGACTCAGTAGGATCTAAAGGATCTGTAATTAGTAGCAGGAAAAGCAGCAGAGCTGTAGTATGTGATAGTAGCTTTGGTTGGGTGGACAGGATGAGCAGGTGATGAGAGAGAGAGAGAGAGAGGCGGGGCGGGGAGGGGGGAGCAAATGGGATTTTGTGGAAATTGAGAGAAAGATAAAGAGAGAGGAAGGGAGAAAGAGGTTTATGCTTGTATTTAATATTTGCTTGTTGCTGGCTTCAGCTTTGAAGCAATTCGGAAAATGGTAAAGAACCGTGACTACAATGTAATCCTTATGAAATTAGAGGGAGATGAGCATGGAGCAGGTGCGAGAGCGTTGCGCGAGCGTGAGATAAGCACAGCCATTTGCTTTAATAACACAGCTCGGGCCTGGAGTACCATTACAAGCGAATTCATGTGTGTGCTCACATGTGTTAGTACTTATAATCAAGTATCTGCGGATGTGTTCGGTTTTCAACAAAAGATTTGATCTAATTTTTTCCCCTGTCCCACAGGCAACATATTGATGTAGATTTCTACTGAGATTTCAGCAGTATTGCCACCTGGTGGACAAATTGATCCAGTGCAGCCTAAAATGCTGGCAGAATGTCATGTCAGACTGAAATCAGATATTGTCATCCCTCCTTTCTGTTTGCAGGTAAAAGAGTGTAGGTGTGCATTTACGTGCATATTGTACAAGCCAGGCCATCTTTTGATATATGAAACATTCTTTTTTTGCAAACACAGCTACACACACACTCCGCTACACACACTCAGCCTGTGCTGCTTGGTTTCTTGGGTTTTCTCCATGAAAATAATAGATGAGTGTAGCTTTTCGAAGCTATTGATTGCATGCTTTTATGGTATTACATCTTTGGAGCTGCTCAGGTCGAGCGCGGGGAAGACAAATTGGCTTTGGGAAATAAGTGTAAGCATTGCCACAGTCAGTCTGGATTCAGTCTCGAAGCCCAAAATCTCCTTAGGCTGATCTCTATTACAGTGTGGTGTAACTCCAGACATAGGAAACAGAGTATTACAGTTAGGTGAGAACTTGCACATACTGTGCAAATCCAATGTTTATGACTAAATTCTTAATTAATAGAAATTAGTGACAGTTACTCATTCAGTTTACTACATTTTATTTATATCATTTAAAAAGTCTTGGAAGCACACAGACTACTGCAAAGGATGCACCAAGAGACATTACCAGCCACAACATTAAAACCACCGACAGGTGAAGTGAATAACGTTGATTACAGGGGTGCCGGAAGCATTTTTAATGTAAGGGGGACGCACTGGTCTATGTCTTGGGGGGGTGTGGGTTGGAGGTGGATGGATTGCTCTCGGGCCTTTTGTGGGGGGGCGGGGATTGGTGCGCCTTGGTCGTTGTCCGTGAAACAAATTGTGGGGGGTGCAAAACAAATGATTTTGAAGAGCGGGGGGAATGACCCCCCTGCTATAACGGTTTCGGTGCCCATGGTTGATTATCTTGTTACAGTGGCACCTATCAAGAGGTAGGATATATACGGCAAGTCAGTTCTTGTTGAGTTGATGTGTTAGAAGCAGGTAAAAGCAGCTTTGACAAAGGTCAACTGGGTAAAGGTGGGTCTTGTGTGGTGTTCCTGAAATTCAGTGGTGCATTGAAAGGACAACAGGTGAATCAATGAAAGAGTGCCCAAGCCTGTCTGATCAAATCCCACAGAAGAGACTACTGTATTACAAATTGCTGAATAAAGTTAATGCTGGCTATGACACACAATGCATCACAGTTTTATGGGCCTGAATAGCTGAAGAGAGATCAGAAAGCCCATGATTTTGCATTGTTTACCTAGCGAAGCCCTCTGAAAAGAAGGTAAGCTGGCAGTGTGATGCTCTGGGAAATATCCTGCTGGGAATACCTGGGTAGCCTTTGGTCCTGGCATTCATGTTGATGTGACTTTGACATAGACCACCACCAAAACATTTTGGCAGACTAAGTATACCCCTTCATGGAACGGCATACACTCATGGCAAATCAGCCTCTTTCAGTAGGACACACTGCAAAAATAGTTCAGAAATGGGTTTGAGGATCATGGCATGGTTCAAAGTGTTGACTCGACTTTGCATTCCCCAGATCTCAATCCAGTCAAGGGTCTAAACTGATCTATTGAGGCCCCAGCTCACAACTTACATGACAAGCACCTGCCGCTGATGTCTTGGTGCCACAGTCTGCCTCAGAGCCTTGTGGAGTTCACGCATTCATGGGTCAGAGCTGTTTCGGTGGCACAGGATGGACCTACATAATATTAGGCAGGTAGTTTTAATGTTATGGATAACTGATGTATTTAAGCACTTTGAAAGATGAAGTAGCTAATGTGACTACCTTAAAAGTTTGATATAATAGAACTTCAAATAAGTTATCATTTAAAGGGCAATTCCATCTTTAAAGAAAAAGGTGAACAAATAATCATTAAAATGTAAACAAATTCACTAAGAGTTTAATGTAAAATGCTTCATTCCTCATCCTGGATAATTCACTGTTGTGGCGAGTGGAACCTGACACTGACGTTTGATGCTTTTAAAAGCTACAACACAGATAGTATTACACAAAACAGTCACAAATACATTTCCTGAGACATTAAGGTATGGTAGTTTTGAGTTAAGGCATTGGCCTAAAAGTTAGTTCATTGTGGAGACGTACTGTAATAAGGCAAAAAATGGCCACAAAAAAAAGCTTATTTTCAGACTTTACAAAATGTTAGCATTATCAACCTTACATATGAAAATCCAATCCTTTGGTTAAAACTTTTCTGTCACTCATTATTGCAGCATTATGTTAGATGAATGGGTGAATGTTCAGATTTTTCAGTTTAAAGGGTTCGACAGGCGTGTGAGATAAACAAAACCAAAAGTCCAAAGTGGATCTAACTAGCAAACAAAGCCATTACCAGAGACTTTGTCCTCCTGCTGCTCTCACTGAGTGAGGTCTTACAGGTGACCAATCATCTGCTCCCAAAGGACACTGCACTTTTTAGGAACAGCTGGTCACTTAATTGGCTGAGAAGTCTCTCTCTCTCTCTCTCTCTCTCTCTCTCTCTCTCTCTCTTTCTCTCTCTCTCTCTTATCTGCGCCATTATGTGGTTGGAGGCAGAGAGAGCCCCCTGGGCATGGATTTTGTGAATGTTCCGCTGTTTAAGCTGCTGTTTGGCTTATTAACTCCCTCAGTCCTCAGAGACTAGAAGACTTCTGTCTGGCATTAAAAAAAAAATGTAATAAAAAAATACCACCACACACTCTCTCCTCTCACTGTCTCTTGCAACCACTAACTGTGCACATTCACTACAGTAAGCAAAACTTTGTCCTCTGACAACAAAACAAAGCCTTTTTATAGGTTAATTTTGTGGTCACAAAATTAACTGTAAATTAGCAGCAATTTCGGAAGGCTCTCTTACTGTGCTGATTCTTTGTGGGCGTTCTTAGAGAGTCACGCTAATTGCATCTCTGCTTTATGAGGGCACAGGCAGATCACACATGCCGAGCTGTGCTACGCTTGATTAGGCTTTGCATGTTCCATTTGGCACCTGTATCCCATGCTAGTCAGATCGCATTTCTGATACAGCCAAAGTAATCAGATAATCTAACTGTAAAATTGTTTTTCTATGAATGATGTTTCACTCTGTTATCTTTCATTTTTTTTCAGTTGTTTGTCAGTGAGTCAGTCACCATCTTTTTTATCTTTTGTTTTTTCTAGATCACAACACAAAGAAATAACTTTTTACACTGTACAAAAGAAAGCTCTCTCTCTCTGCTTCTCTATCTATCTGTCTGTCTATCATCCATCTATCTATCTATCTGCATGCACACTCTCAACATAAGTGCGGTGATAGCCCTGAACACCTGAGTCTGTTATTATCCAATTCGATTAACTGGCAGTGTGGGGTTCATGTAATTTGGTGATGGCAGGGTGTGCCATTAGCAAAATGGAGAATATGGAAATGATGTCCTTTTGCTTTAAGCCTCCCTCCACCCACCCCATTTGTCTGCATCTACTTCAGTCCAAAGAGACCAACTTTGAATCATTCAGACTCAGAATGGCAATTCCAATAGATTTTGGGTAACAGAAAAGAAATACTCTGTTCCAGTATTGTGTACCTTGTGCACTCTGTTCATTCCGAGTGAAACCAAGGATGCTTACCTCTGTCCACGTTCACATTTGTATCCTCATTCTTTTTTCAAAATTACATTGGCTTTCACACAATTTTTCTCTTTCCTCAAATGTGCCAAAACCAGTCAAGATAATTTTTTGTCTGCTTGAGCCACGATGCTAATGTAACTAACAGAAATGAAAGTGAATAGCAGGCAGTTAGCATTGTGTATACTGGATATCTATGAACTCCAAGTTAACTACCAAAAGTCTGACTAGTTCTGAACATTAACTGGAAGGTTTTTCCAAAAATGGGATTAGAGGGGGACATCATGAAAGCAGGGCATTACAGTAATCCTGGTGTGAATAAAGGTGTGAACTTATTTTTTTTGCACCATGTAATAGCAGTGCGATTTGTGCTGCATACAAGGTTAAACTGCATCTGGCCCTGCAAGCAGTCCTCCAGCTTGCAGGGAGAAAATATTGGGGGTTGATGGCAGGATTGAAACTCCAGCCACCACAAAAACAGCCCTGTAGCTGTGAGTACCGAAAGTACTACCTGAAGGAATAGCTGATGTGGTGCAGAGGTGTTGCAGACTGCACGGCAGCACTTGGGTCCAAACCTGAGGAGACAGTCTGGATAGGTGCTTGGAGCATTCTGTCTCTTTGGTGTGATCACCATCTTCCTTTGTTGTTGGAGAAGTTTCGTAAGTACCATAATTCAGTAGTGGTACTTTCTGATATACGCAGATTGAGGAGTGGTCAGATCTCTGTAGGCGGGTATCCCTATTATTGGTCTGGTCACTCTGATGGCTGCCATACTCGGGGAGTAGCTATTGCTGTGGCAGACCAGCTCCTTCCAATGGTGTCAGATGACACCCCAGCGAGTACATCATAAGACTCAGATTAGGGCACACTTTGGGTGACCTATCTGTTGTCTCTGTGTATGCTCTGACCATGGTGAGTGATCTCTCAGTGAGGGAGACCTTTTACTTGCAGCTTTGCTCTGTGGTTGATGGGTGCCCACGAGGTGACTTCAATGCAACCACTGACACTGATAGGACAGGGTGGCTGTAGTGAAAGTGGAACCATGTTCCCTGACTTCATAAAAGGTCTAGATCACTGGATTCCGGTTACAGTGTCCTGAGCTGCATTGCTGGGCTTGGATATCTTTGAGAGGAGTCACAGTGTATGTCTTGGTGGCAATTCTGATCTGTACTGGGAAGTGAGTAGTTGGTCCTTCAGCTAGGATGTTGGACAATAAGTGGTTCTTGGAGCTGACCATAAGATTCAGTGCAAACCACCCAATCTCACTGAGATTGCACTGGTGGTAGAGCAGCTAAGGGTAGGCAGTGCTGCAGTGGTCTGTGGTTTCCAGGGTGAACTTCTTCATGCTGGTGGTGAGGGTGATTGCCTCGATTGCAGAACCTACAGGGGGATAACGCTATTCTTGGTCCTGGTAAAGGACCTTACCAAGGTTGTTTTCAATAGGATTTGTGATCACTTGGCCAAAGCAGTCTATCTTTATACCACCATCGATCGCATCCTGGTACTGAAGGTCTTCAGTGAGTGCAAACACGAATATCAGCAGGGCTGTAATGAAGGATGGCTGAATTCAATGAGCAGGAGTGAGACTTGCTTCGTGCCTCTGTTTGGACATGCCTGCATGTGGAGAAGAACATCAGAAAACATTTTTAAGATATGTATATACAGATTAAGTATTACTAAGCATGTTCAGGCACATGTTGAAAACGTTGTCCATTTATTATCCGAAATTGTTGTAAATTATAAACCATTCTTTAGATTCGATAAACATTAGGGGTATTACTTTCTGTAGCAAACATTTAGTCTGATTTTCTTGCTTATTATGAATGTGGTAATATTAAATTATCTCTACTTGTGAATGTGCTGTGTTAGTGCTTATATTCAGATGTTTTATGACAATTATTATTATGTATCTGTTCTCCTATAGAACCACACCAAACCACATTGTTTGTCCATTCTGGTCTTTAAGGAAAACCTTAAAGGACAGTTTTATGTATTATGACTGGATGCATCACAGCAGTCATAGCCCCACAACCAACGTTAGGAAAATTAAATGAAGAATACAGCGCAACTAGGCCTTCTTTGTGACTAATGTCAAATTTCATAAAGCGATCGAGTTTCCCTGTGGGACATCCTGAGACTTTACAGGATTCCCTTAAATTAGGCTGGAGGTAATGTCTGGCCTATACTCCTGTATTGTGAGTTCTGTGTGGAGTGGGGGCAGAACCTCTATGTTCATCGCAGTGGAACCTGGGGCACTGTTTAACGCTTGCATGGACCGGGTGTTGGGCAGTGTTGTGTGGTCTGGCGGTCTTGGGGAAGAAAGATTTACTAATCTTCATGTCAACGGTGACCTTGAGAGACTGAGTGAGGAGCCTGAGTGTCCTGGATCAAGACTAAGATCAAGGCCTTTAATGATCCCTTGGGTACAGCCGTCAGCAGTGAAGAGAATGTTGACCTTGTTGAGATGTTCACTCACCTTGGCAATGACATCCATGTCTCTGATGACTCTTTTCATAAAGTCAGTAGATGATTTGGGGGAGCAAGGGCGGGTCATAAGGTGAGGGAGGTGTGGCACTCCTGATATCTCCGTAAGAGGACAAAGGTCCAAATCTTTAGGGTCCTTGTGTTTTCTGTCTTGCTGTATGACTGTGAGTCATGGACGCTATCCAGTGCCCTGAAATGAAGACTGGAATCCTTTGGCACTGTGTCTCTTGGGAGAATCTTTGGATATTGCTGGTTGCTCAGGGAGACCTGAATGAGTCACATCACCTGAATAGTTAGGGAGCATCAGTTACGGCATTACGGCTATGTGGCACATTTCCCTGTGGGTGATCCGGTTCGCAGGGTCCTCATTGCTGGGTACCCAATTGGCTGGACCAGGCCAAGGGCACACCCGTGTAACACCTGACTGCAATAGATAGATGGTTATCTCTGGGTCTAACCCTAACCCTGGGATGCTTCCTCTTCGATCTGACCTCAGTATTATTTTGCCTCTGAAAAGTAGTAAAGAAAAAGTGAAATCTAAATCCTTACAAAAGTGCAGGTCTCAAAAAACTAAAATAATAAAGTGTGCCTGTTTTGTTACTGCTTCACACATTACCAGGCATATCTGTTGTGTGAGTACTGCCTTTTTTGTATTAGTTGATCATGCCAGTTACCTTTCTGCTTCTTGAGACAGATCACAACTGTTAGGCTGTGTAGTGTTTCATTAGCCATTATTACTTTGAAACTTCCGGAACGCATTCCATGCTTGTCATTTTTCACTGAGCATTACATCCTTGATTACTGCAGAGAAAAAGCTGAGAAAAGTGTCTTTTCAGACCAGTCAGAAGAATATGTGTCTTATGGTCACTTATTATGTTAGCTTGTTGGTGGCATTTTTAATTCTTGGTGTTTGGGCATTTATTTCCTCTAATTTGAAATGTTTTCCTTTGTTGCTTTTCCTCTTCCCTGGGCGAATGTACAATGAATGGGAGTCCAGTTGTAATTTTCCTGCAGATTTGAAACACTGTTGCCCAGCCTTAAGGTACAGTATACTTATATCTGGCGGGGAGAACAATAGCATTGTTTCATTTTCTTCCCCTTTCTCTTTATTCTCTCTCACTGCACATTGGCTTAGTTATTGTAATCGTGCTTTACATGTGGTGTCATTCTTTGGGCATGTATTTGTCCAGCAAGAGTGCCTGGAAAGCCATTAATATTTCAGACGTTCATAGTAGGAACTGTGTTATTTTCTTTATTTCCTCTTCCTTCCTTTTATTACTCCTTCAGGTGAATGGTCCGCCTGTTGAGTGGAATGCTGGAAACGGATGTAAATATGCGCAAAGAGAAAATGAAGTGAATTATCGTTCTGAGCAAGAGAAGAAAAAACAACAAAAAAAAAAATGCTCCCAGTATGCTTATGATATGTTTGGGCTTTATTGCCAAGTGCTTTAATAACTGTCTCTGGTGTTTACTGTTTGATCACACGTCTCTGGGGTGTAATTATTCTACCGGATATTTCTTCTCTAATACTTATGGCATTGGTTCAGTGAATTTTAATGGAGGGCGGGCGTATTTTTAAATGGAAGGGGAGGAGTGCGATGCGCCCGCTTTCCAGCTGATCAATCAGATTTATGTGTTCGAGGGGCTGGTGCTCATTCAGACCCATCAGGGAGGAGAATTAAAAGACATTGAATCAACCTGGCCCTAAAGGAGCCGAGAAAAGAAGCTGGCAGAAAATTCTCCTGCAGGGCCCGAATCTATAAATTGCCCATTTACCATTAGTGACCTCAATATCTGTCACAGCAGCAGAATTATGGCCTTTCAAATGAAAATATCAAGTATTTTATTGAAATAAGAAAATGTCCCCAGGTCCTCCTACAGCAAATGAAATTATGCATGAACTCTTCATTATGGGCTTTAATAAGTGATCCCACTGCCCACCGCAATCTTGCAGGAAACAGCAGAGAGACAAATGAAGAATGGCAGATAGCAGAGTGGAAACGCACCTATGCGCACAGCCACACATCCACACACAAATACGTTGCCTACACGAGTTAACCCACATGTTTGAATTTGTTTGGCCAGCAAAAGCTTTCTGACTGTCAGAAAGGTGCATTTCTCTGTCGGAATGTGTTCTGTCACTTCTGCTCTCTCCTGCTCTCTCCTGACACATACACACACACACACACACACACACACAAACACACACACACACACTACATAGAATCTACTGTAAACACACATGTGCTCAGATAGGCAGAAAAAAGACTCAGAGAAAGAGGTCAGCAAAACATGTCTCTCATTGGTATTCATTGGCCCGCAGAAGGCGAGATGGGCATCCCACTTTTCATTTAATCAGCCTCTTATGGGGGTGGAGGGGGTGTGTGGAGGGAGGTCAGAAGAGTGTGGCCCCCACGTCTCATAGAGGAGAGGGCTAGACTGTCAGAAGAGATTAGGCAGGGACTGTCAAGGTGGACGAGGTAACATAGAATGGAACCTGAAACTGAACTAAGTAATTGGATTCTTGTTCAGTAAATGAGTGTGTGCATGTGTGTGCCCTTCTGTCTTTCTCATTCTGTTTGTGTGTGTGTGTGTGTGTGTGAGTGTGTGTGTGTATGTGAGTGAAAATACATTTGTGTTATGTGTGACACTCAATGTGACTTTGTCACTTTGTAACCTGCTTTGTTTGCATTGGAGACATTCAACATCTAAACCATAAACACATGGCAAATGAATCACTTTAGTTAGTTATAGCATTAGTATTATAAATCTATTTTAAGATGTTTAATTAAATGGATCAGGGTATAACAAAAGAACAGGGACATATAATATTAAATCATTCACAGTAATTATCTGTTTATTGTCAGGTCTGGAGTCTTTTTTAAGTTTTGTATTTTTGAGTTTAGTTTGGAGACTTTTATTATGACATTCTGAGCACCGCCTCAGTGCCTGCCCTTATTGGGGAGAAGGGGAATGTGACATTTATATGTGACATATATATTCTTGTTGTCTTCCTCAAAAAAAAAACTAAACAACAATTGCCACTTTTGAAAGTATTCTGAATTCTTCTTTTAATAAAAACTATACACTTTCTGAATTATTATGAAATCATCTACAGCTGTATTAACCACTGGATATCTTAAAAATGTATAAGGATGTCCCACAAATTATTTGAAAGCCTGTGGCACGACAGCATCATATTAGTTTTGCTTTGTATGTGTATCTGCAAATTAAAAGGTTTGATAATATTAGAAAAACTGAGCCCATAGTGAATTTATTCTCATTTGTCTCACCTAGTAATCTAGATCTCCATATACCGCAAGACACCAATAGAATTCTGTGGCTAATTTTTTTCGTTTTTACATATTTTTTAAATCCCACTTGCCTTTTTCAAAGTGTGAGCATTTCATAACAAATCCACTGATCGAGATGATCCAAAGGGATGTAATCTATTACAATCTACTTAAGAGAGGGCTTGGAGTTTAGCAATGACTTCTGATTTCTGTATTTACCGGCAGGTAGATGGCTGAGGCAGACCAGTAATGCTGTGGATCATTTGGAGAAGGAAACTTAGCCATTGTGTCCAACCAGAGAACAGCTTTTCTGGACTCCTGGCTAACTGTAGTGTACTCGAGTCGACGTGGCACCCCTATACTTCGGATTTAATTCTTTTATTTATCCCTGACAGCAACACGACAGGTTGCGTCTGTAAAAGTGAGGTAAGCAGTAGGCCTATTCATTCACCATTAGAGAAAACCCTGGACACTGTCTGGACAGCAACTCTCAAGGCAGGGGCTCAAATCTAACCTTTCAGCCATGACCAGCAAATTGTATTTCATTCTCTTTCCCTTTTTCACGCATACACACTCGCACACACACACAAGCCCAGGAGAATGGAGTCAGCTTCACACCATTTACCCTCTCAATGCTGCTAAGGGTGTGGGTACGCGTTTGTGTGTGCATGTTTCAGCTTGACTGTATGCGCCAGTCGCCTGCACAACAGTGGCACAAGATGGGGGAAATGGGGATCTCTACTAAAATGAATCACCTCTTAAAATCTTCACAATAGATTCATCTGCCTCTTCGAATCCCCAGCCCTCGACACACTCCGCCATCTATCAGTCAGTCAGAAAGCCTAAGGTGGCAGGGGGAGCAGATGTGATGAGTAGAAGCTGAGTTCTTCTCGCTCTCTCTTTTTGTAATGAAAGAGAGCAGTTGGCGTCTCAATTGCAGCAAAAAAAAAAAAAAGGAAAAAAAATATCACAGCTGTTTTGTGTTGGGATGGAGCCGTATCAGAGCCGCCAAACAAAGCGACTCTTTCACAAATTAGAACAACTGCTTTTCGGAGTTCGGATCTAAATGACTCAAATGCCGCATTGATTCTGATTGGACGTGTCTCGCACGCCCCCTGCTCCTCGTCCCCCCATCCCTCCCTCCCTCCCTCCCTTGCCTGCACCCCCATTAGGAATATGAGTGTCATTTTTCAAACTAAATTGAGCCCTCTTGGAAGCAGTCGGCCAATTCCCCTCCGTATCTCTCGAAATTGTTCGAATATTCGTCAGACTGTTCCAGATGGCTGATTGCCTAGCATTCTCATTTTTTACTATTTTCCTCTTTCCTTCCTCCTCATCAGAGGCTGCCAACTGGTGTGAAGGGGCCTTCCTCTCCTTTGTAGTCAGCCATTAAATGCTAAAGCCCACATTTTCACCAGATGGTTGCCCCGTCTCCACCCTCCCCGAATCCACTGCCGAAAATAACTGCATGCGCGCGTGTGCATGCGTATGTGTAAAAATGGGGGGCTGGAGCCATCTTTAATCTCTCCGCGGCAGCCTCGATGTTATCCCTTTTCCAACAGCGGTACGCATGGAATAGATTGGCACGCTTTTTCACATTTGTGTGCGAATATCCAAATCAGTAAGAGGTTTACGAGAGGTACCATGAGCACTAATGGAGTGTGTCATTGCTTTTGATTAACTTCAGAAGACCTTATGGAAGAATTCAAGCTATAGTCTGCTAAAGCTTTACTTTGGAACACCTCACTTTAGGATGTTCTCTGGGAAAATCATACATTTGGACAGGTTATTAGATGTTCCAGTAGATTTTCTGAAAGCTCATTTTCAGTAATATCTGTTTTGATTTTCTTTATTTAAAAGAGGCTACATGCAAGGCTTCTTGAAGCTTAAAAAAAGGTTTTCTTTGTTCCCCAAAACTGAATTGCTGCTATTTTCTCCGTGAAGCATGCTTTTAAGTCGGAACGCATTTAATGCTGTGCGCTCTTCACTAATCACTCTTAGCTGAAGTCACACAATATTTGTTTCGCCAGGCGTCCCCTTCTGTTAATCATGAAATATCATGACTCCGCTTATTAACTCTAAGGAAGCTATTTTTGCCTTGGCGAAAGCGCTGTCTAATAGTTTTGCTAATTTGGGTGGATGCATGCACTTTTAGTCCCGTTTGCTATGTTGGCGGTCAGAAATGATGACGAAGGTAGTCTGGCTCAACAAGGGGAGTGACATTTAAATCAAATGTGTATGATTTTGGCCCAAGAGAATGCTTACACCTGCTGTTATCACAATAGCACTGGCCTAAAGATGTGTTTACAATAGCAGGATTTTTGCAACAGATACCATTTATATCATCCCATCTACACTAAACTGGACTCTCTTTAACAAACCGCCTGTCTGTTAACCAACTAAATGCAATGACTTTTTTTTTTCATGACAGTCTTTTTTTCTCATTTTTTTCCTGGCTTATTTAATTGAACTAATATGATTTATAGTGTAGTTTGTCTGCTGGATTTGTTTCAATCACTTTCATGTAATTTGGGTTTAAAAGTGTTAATAATAATAATAATAATAATAATAATCATAATAATAAATGTAATTATAATAATAATATAGTTGCTACTACAACAATTTGCATGATATCACAATTACAAAATGCATAAAATTATGCTTATGTTCGTTAATTCCAACACTTTTGGCTTTGTGTTGGACTGAAGGAATGACAAAACAAAATTCTTTTTTTTTCTTCACAAGACCAAACAACAAATGCATAGAATTAAAATAAACAAACTTTTAACAGAATCACAAAATTCCGAATGAATTTGAGAAAATAGAAAGGAGGCACTGCATTACTAACCTGAAGGGTTAAAAAGGTCTCTGTGAATATCAGTTTTTGCTGAAAGATCAGTTTGGGGTACATGTATTTGAGACAATTCTTTCCTCCTGCTTTTCTCCTGGGTTGAAGGGCAAGTCATGGACATACCCTTTAACATAGCTGACCATCTTCCAGCTTCATTGCTTTTAATGTCAGGTCACTGTAATTTATGACATGTTCTGTCCCATCTGTCTCTCCATGTCCTGGCTGTCCTGCCTCAGCTGACAGATGCCTCTGGCCTCTGGTGCTGCTCTCAGGGCAGGGCCTAGCCCAGATGTTAACTGGATGGAGAAATTGGAGGGAGGAGCACAGTGGACACACCTGCCCTCAGGCACACCTTCTAATGTCTAATTTAATCCTCTGACAACTCAGGCGATGTCATCTGTCTAGTATCAGCTGAGTCTGTCTGTCTTTCTTTCTTTCTTTCTCCCACCTCCCCTTTCTGCTAAATATCATTTTCTATTACAGGTAAGTCTCGTAATCCTGATCAGTCCCTTTGCAGGGACAGGTGGTTAGTTGTGAGGTTGTGGTTAGTGAAATTAGATTTCTGTGATGTGCATAATTTAAAGAGATGACCTGTTCCAGCCCAAGCTGCAGGTGACATCCGGAAAGGACCAGCTCTGAGGACTGACTGCCTTTGACAGTTCCCTAAATAAGCACACACAGCGTTTTGCTCTAATCACAGCTGCATTTCTCACGCCTCCACTGGCCTCCCAGTCACAGTTAAACAGCCTGCGAGCCTCGCTCTGGATATTCAAGCTGGGACGCTTTGGATCTGCCTGTAAAATGAAAATAGGATGAACTTTATTTATGCATTATGTTGAAAAATGATGATCTCTGCCTTGGTTTTGAATGTTATGGGCCTATCTGTTCCACCCACACTATCAGCAATTTGTCACGAACCCCCTAACGTTAAATTAGAGTCCATACAGAGGAGACGCTCCCTATGCTTTGAGATGCTAATGATCCTATCCTATCAGTGTGACTTAAAGGGACAGATCCGTGGTCACTCCAGCATAGCTAAAGCAAGACACGTTACTCTCCCTCTGAAGTGCTTTTATCTTTATATTTTTCTTTTAGGGTTATTTTTTTTTCCATTTTTCATCTCTCCTCACTGTTCAGAGTTAGTGCACTGATTATGCTGCACAGTCTTTGAGCTCTTTGGAGTAATCAGAGAAGGGACCTCATCTCCATCCCTGGAACTGGCTCTGGGAAAACAAATATAAATGTAGATTGTGTGTATGAGCAGGAGCAGTGACCTGCACAAACGGAAATCATGGTGGGGGGGGTGTGGCTCTCAAGCTTAGCACTACAGACACACACACACACACACAGTTGTTAAAAGGCTGTGGCACAGATGTTTGTGTGTGTGTGTGTGTGTGTGTGTGTGTGTGTGTTCATGTAGCAGTGAAAGTTTGTGTGTATTACTGTGTGTGTTTGTGTATTTGCCAGCAGTAAACACCTTCATCTGGTCAGTGGCCCCTGTGAGATACAGCACTGGGTCATTAAGCCCCCCTGAGCTTTGCCTGTAAGAAGAGCAATGATGTTTTATATGGGCAGCAGACCTTAACTCTGCAGCCACATCCATAAAGGACAAACATTTAAAGTAATACAAAGCAATCACAGCAACAGGCCGGCAAGGGAAGGCTACAGCCTTATAAAAAGAACCCTGCTGAAATTGGAATTTGCACATATGACAGGCTGCCGAGAAGTCCTTGATTCGGCCTCTGTCTACATTCTGAATAAAAAAAAGTCACATAAAAGTCACATTGGAGTCCCAGCAAACTATACTGCTGACAATGATCAATCCTACATGTCCCAGAGATCAGAGTATTTCTGATTTAATCATTTTATTTATCCCTGACAGCAACACTATAGGTTGTGTCTGTAACAGTGAAGTATCTTTTGCTGGGATCAATATCTGATTGCTGGGATCAATATCTGATTGCTGGGATCAATATCTGATTGCTGGGATCAGTATCGGAGTCACTGATTGGTTTAAAGCCTAAACAATGCAACATATAGCCGCGGGGACAGGGGACCTATTTTTGGCTGGACGTTTTAAGCAGCTTATAAGTGACCAGCACAAAGAAGGTATGGTTAATGCTATGTCAATGTGCTGTAAAGTAGTGAGAGATGATTACACTAGGTCTATAGTTGTGTTATGCAAATTAGCTATGCGCTGACCAATCAGGAGGTTGATATGCGTTAAGTATGTCATATCCATATTCAGGCTACATGGTGAAACGAAATACCTGAATAACATGCTGAAACTAAATACTTGAGGAGATAAATATTATGAGGGATCCATATATTCCTCATAGATAAGGTATTAAAAAAGCCAGGGGTTAATTCATTTGGTTTAAACTGGTAGGTTGTGTTTTAGAAAAATGTGGCCAACATTTGCTGAGAAAAGAAACTGGTTCTGATGTGCACAACGGCACTGCAGATTTAAAAAAAAATATATATATATATATATGTGTGTGTGTGTGTGTGTATGTGTTATATAAATATACATTTTTCTCTATGAGTAATATAAGTTTTCTCTATGTGTTTTTTTAAAAGCAGCTGTAGCTGAATATATAAATGTGTGGGTGATATTGCTGCCTCAGTACCACTTCCCATGTCCCAGCTTAGCCATTTAAGTTATGCATTGGATTGTTATGATCTACTTACAAATTCGTCATAACGACTGTTGCTAGGTAGGACAGGCTTTATGGAGCAGTATAGATTGGGTGCAATTAGCATGGTAGCAAATGTTACAGCATTTGTCATTTCTATTCTGCTTAGGCTTGCAGTATAGTGCTACTAAGTAGCAGGCAATTTTCAAACAGGAAACTCAACGTTCTGCAGTAACTCATGCTTTGACAACATTTTCCACTACATTTTCTTTTTGGTCTGATTTTAGTTTATTCAAGGTTCAATGTTACTTCATCCCCACTTTCTGAATACATTGCCCAAACTTGCCTCAGCTGCTAAGAATGAATACAGTTGTTTGATAGCAGAGAATGAATAGGTCCATTTTTCCAGCTGAACAGTGCTATCTTTAAAATCAACTGATTTTCATTTAGATTAAAATCAGACCAGAGCGCGTAAGCTAAAACAATAAGCCACTGCCTGCACTGATTATCCAGTAAAGCAGCTGTTTCGCAGAGACTTGAACCTGAAACAGCAGGTCTCAACAAACCTCCCTAATTTGTGATAAGAAAAACAACTACAGCAACAACAAAACAGGGCTTTTATGTTGTGTGTCATAAATTATGGCCATTTCTCTCCACAGATCAGACCAGACAGGTCCCTCTGTCATCTCACCCTCCCCTCTTCTCTCTCTCTCTCTCTCCCCATCCCCTCCAATCCCTGTACTCCCTGGTCCGGGAAAGACGGTCGGGCAGATTGAACAGTAAATTAAATTAATGTAGGCCATTTCTCAATCATTTTTCATTTCTCCAAAATGATTAAAGCTGATGTAAGAAGTTCATTAAAACAGAAAACATTAGACTCATTAAAAAGCCATTAAAACTATTGTGGCACCATGATTTATTCTATCAGTGGGCCGGGAGAGAGAGGGACGCGGATGCAGGAGATGGGCGAGGGGCGGAAATGTGGACGGATGGGCTGCTTCCAAGATGGAGGACCCCAATTTGAGGTCTTTAATTTTGATTGGCAGGGTACCATGGCTTCCACCATGCATCCCTCATGCTCTGTGGGAGTTGGGATGCTTACGGCTGGTGTGTGTGTGTGTGTGTGTGAGACAGAGAAGACTGTCAGGTTCCAGGGTTGCATGGGCTTGGCTCATTTTGCAGTAGCTGAGCTGTATGAGCTATGAGGCTTAACATCTGATCCAAGATCAGCAGTGTGTGTGTGTATGAGCGTGTGTGTGTGTGTGTGTGAGTGTGAGTGTGTATTAATGTGATACTCTGCCTCTCATTTGGACCATGCAGGGCTCCAGTGCTGTTAGCAGCCCATGATGAGGGGCTTTATTACCCGTTATGATTGAATCAGCACCTCTGCCTCTTCAGTGCCATTAGATACCTCACCCTCCTCACCATCCGCCACCGGCATTTCCTGCATTAAATGTCATAGAAGCCAATCTGCGGCCCAGAGAGGGGGCAGGTGTTGGGTCATTAGTCTTGCTGATGGGTTAGGTGAACCCAGCTCTGCACCGGTCCTGCTGATAGCCTGGTCCCCAGCTGCGGCCGTCCCATCAACTCCAATGGAATTTCCATCCAGAGAGACACTGAGGCCTTATGGGATGGATTCCTCTCCCTGGCCCCAAGTCGCACCCCACCCCCCCCTCTCACCCCTCACCCCTTCCCCCCGTTTTATCGTTCATCTGCCACGCAAATGATTCTTTTAAAGCCAAGCGATGCTGCGAGCAATATCCACCGTTCCCATGCCTGGAGACACAAACAGAAAAATAAAGTGAGCATATCGCTCCAATCTGTCTTTGAGTTTTCTCTCCTTGAAGGAGAGCTTTTGAAGCAGACCCTAGGAGTCACTGGGAAAGAGGTATGAAAGTGGCTGCTAACAGTCAAACCTCTTGCTAAGAACAGATAGCGGCTTACACAGATATTCCTTCCCTCAGAAGTGAAGCTGCAAGACGCTATCATTCAGCTTTAGACTTCTCAGTTATTCTCCCTTTGCAGTACATTGCTTCAGCTGCACTGTTTCAGTGCCGTCCACCCCATGTTTCCTACACTTTACACTTTACCACACTCTACACTGGATAAACCATTCACTCCAATACATAAATTGTGTTTCAAACTGACAAAATGTGAGCTCCCCATTGTATGTATGTATGTATGTATGTATGTATGTATGCATAAGTCCTGTTTTTTGGTTGGTAAAAAACAACCAGAAACTGGTGTGCTAGCTCATGACAACCACATCAGGGATTATTGAGAAGAGCAAATGAGGAAATAGAAACAGAACACTCATTCGCCTAAAATCTTAACAAATACATTTGCCAGAAAGACTTCTTTGAGTGGTTCCCTAGTGAACCTTATGCTGAATGCTTGTTTAGATGTTAGTGTGAGGAACCTTTTAATAGGTAAAAGAAACCCTTACTTTGTCTCTTTAAACCTTCAAATCACTTCCATACTCATGCATCTACTTTACAATTGCTCTTTAGAGAACTAAAATGGTTCTTCTATGGCACTTTTCAAAGAGTTTATTTTGTTGCAGTAATGATTTCCAGTTATTACTCCTGTAGCCTGATCTAAATATTGCCTTACTGAGCTCCAGAGAAAAAGAATTTTTAACTGTCTTGAAATATACAGAATAAAAACATGCTTAAATCGCTTTTGATTACATATTTACTGACTGAAATGATTTATTTGATTCCCAGCAGACCCACTGCTATATAACCCATGCAGAGCTCTGGTTAGGGGGATCACATATCTGATCAGAAAATAACTTACTAACTAAATAAATAAACTTGGATACTGACTGAGTATGATTGTTTGTAGTTCTGTATTGTTATTGAAGGAAAATCTTATCAAACAATCATATGACCACTATAATAAAATGCCACATCTTAATTAGCACCATGTCACCAAACCCCAAAATTAAAGAAGATAAAATCTTGTCAGTTGACTGTGTAACTACAGGTACAACTTAAAACAAAGATCTCACACACACACACACTCACACACACACTCACACACACACACACACACACACACACACACTATGCCATACAACACTAGACTGTCCACACTTCTGGTCGAGATCTAAATCTTTAGATGTGGAGCTCTAAGTAGATACAGATACAGACAAGTGTTTTGTATTATCCTCCTAATGAGGGGGTTTCTTTAAACTGTAAGCCGTCCACTGAAACCATCCACTGGAAGAAAAATTCAAAAGACCAAATCCCTTCTGACTCTTTTATTTGAGTTTTATTCCCTTTATTTTAATTAATTTTATTCACTTTTATTTGAGTGTAGTCAGTGTATTATTGTGAGTGGTTTCTCTGGTAGTGCAATCACAATGTCAGATCTGCTGTGTAAGAGTGCAGTCTTTGATAAAGTACCTTACTTACTGTACTTTAGCTGTTTTAATAGTTTCCTTTTATCTCACAGTTGTCTTTCTTAGACTCTTATATAGAGTCTTACATTGCTATTCTTTAAGTGTATTATGTTTCTCCGTGGCTTTCATTGCATTTGCTTGCCTCAGCCGAGCTGCTTCCACCGACTGAGAGAAAACCCTCTCTTTCCTGTCACTTTCAGTGTTTGATTTGACTCTTGTTCTTGTTTTCCTCTTCTTCATCTTCTTCCTCTTCTCTCTTTCTCCTCTTCTTCTTCTTCCTCCTTCTTCTTCTACTTCTTCTTCTTGGCACTTTTCAGCACTTCCCTATTCTCTTTCCCGTCCTGTCTTCAGAAAAAAAAAGCATGCAAAAAGTTTGCAACAAAGGAGCAGTCTCCATTATTCATTCAGATTTTTTACAGCTCGGCCTGTCAGTTCGGCACACATTTAAATATTCATCGAGGGTTTTGAAAATCAGACAGAAATGAAAAGACTTATAAGCGCAAATTCCCTATCTATATACGTATAAGAGGGGAGAGAGGGGAGAACGAACGAACGAACTCTCTTTTCATGGATCTTGCTAACTCACACGTCCCTCCTCTGTCTTCGAGGGGGCCGTTAAGCACATACAAAACAGATGGAAATTCCTGCACACTGCATATATTCACAAACATAATGCTCTGTGCTGGTGATAGAAGCCCCTAGCCTTTGAAAAAAAAAAGAATGGAAAATGAATGATGGAATGGCCGTGCCCAATATTCTCTCAGAATGGGTCTTTTGCCATGTGGCGTAATTGCATGTAATATGGCCAAGTGGCCGGTCTGACAGGAGACACTTTTGATTTATTGGAGGCTGGTCGAGCTTGCTAAAAGCGATGTGGGGAGAGAAGTGAGAGAGAAAATAGACTATGAAGGGAGAAGTACAGATTTAGCCACGTTCTCTCATGCCTCTGCTGCTCCCACTGGGAGAGAAATGGAGGGTGGTACTAACATTATTTAATTAATTAACCCCCTCTTTATCACTGATGACAAACCTCCCACCCCACCCCCCCACACCTCCCAAACCCTTCTTTCATCTCACAGCCTTATATGCATATTTGCTTGCTAAATTCTGTGATCTATACTGCATTCGGGGAGTTTAGTTTGGATTTTTTTCTATGAAACCGTTGTTGCATTGTTGAGGTTCAGTAAAGCTTAAAACTTTCTAATCATCTAATCATCAAAAGTGTGTGTGGTTTGTGCACCGGTCACATCTCAGAAGCAATGTTGGGCAACAATTAAACTTTTAATCGCAATTAATGACATGGTATTCTGTGATTAATTGCGATTAATCACATTGTTGTATGCAAATTTAAAGAATTGATTTAAAAGTAGTGCATTGCACACTTTTATTTTTAAAGTACTGCAAAAGTGCAATAACATTTGGTTTGCAAACACTTTAAACAACTAAGGAGCTTTTTAACAGCAGTGTTCTCTTTAACACAGTTATCAGCTGCAGTTCCAATATTTCTGTAAATCTCAACGTACACATTAATGTAATCAAATCAAATGTAAAACTAAAGCTATTTGCCACTGCAGGGCATTCACGTTTGATCTAGTTTGTTATAGAAAAACAAGTCCCCAGAGCATGGGAGGTGGAACCATTATAGCAGCTATAAAGAGAGACCGACTCCATGTAAAAGTTTGTGCACCTGATTGCAATGTCATTGCATTGCATTGCATTGTAGGTGTAATGGTCAGGTGTCCCATTACTTTTGTCCATATAATATAACGTGCAGAGAAGTTTGGTTTTGCTGCACGTAGGTGAGAAAGTGTGTGTGCAGCCGTTGAGTTTCTTTCCAGCGCGTTCCCTCAGGAGCATTGTATTCCCCATGTGCATTTGTGAATGTGTGCATGTATTGTGTGTGTGTGTGTGTGTGTGTGTGGAGTGGGAGGGTGGGGGTGAGGACTGTGCGTAGCCAGGTGCAGCCGAGTGTGTCTGGCCTGTCAAGCTCCAGAGCAGACAACGGGATAAGGAGTGGTCAACACGAGGGAAAACAGCTGCAGCATTCCTCACTTGGCCATGCCTCAGTGGGCTAGAGCAGCAGCCACGTGGCCCCCTATTCTCTCTGGGACTATTTTTCAAGACCCCCAATTATTATTAGGAAGTAGAAAAAAACCCCAGAAAACTTTATAACAATAAGGTAAACAAGAAGTCCCGAGCTAAACCAAAAATCATAGGTAGAGATGGAGATGGAGGGTTATAACCTAAAGTGTACATAGTTGCCTAAACCCATACTCCAGTAAAAATATTCTTCAAAAATCCACTCATAAACTTCTTAGTTCATTCAGCCTCTATTAGCCGTGGAAGTGAAAGCTCTATTTTCTGGGACAGATAAGTGACCAGCACAAACATAACACTGAAATGAACCCAAAAAGTAACTAAATGTTAATTGCAAAAATTACTTGAATAAAATGTGGATTCTACTCTTTACAAATATATGAGTATCAAAAATACTGCAGAAGGTAGAAACTGATAAATGTTTTACTTGAAAACGTGACTGAGTAACTATACTATATACATATATATATATATATATATATATATAGTCATTACTCACTGCTGACTGAAGCATCTTTTGTTCAGCCTCTTTAACTAGTAGTTATTTCTTACCCTGATATGGTGCAAAATTTTGCCAGCTATGAA
>JBBPCY010000032.1:4105862-4120198 GCA_037974405.1 Brachyalestes nurse | reverse complement strand
AGATGTGTGAGTGTAAAGGACCTAAACGTAAAAACATAATGACCTGGAAGAAACATTCAATTGTTATGTGAAGATTGTCCCTTTAAAAGGCTCTTCATATTCACACATTCGCATTTACAGAGATGGTCTTTAGGAAACTTCAATAGCTCTTCTATGGCAGTCAAAGAGCTCCTTTGTGGCACATTTCATAAAATGTATGTGCAAATGATACCAGAAGAGCTTCAGTGTGTGCTGTTATTGCCATTCAGTCAGTCAGGGAATCAGCTGCCTTCATCATACAGGATGGAGTACACAGAATAAATATAGGGCATTTAGGGCATGTACAGAATGTTATGAAGTCAGGCCATGCCATAGTTTTTGCTATAGGGCATGGCAACATCTGCAATTGAATTCCTTTTCAAAAATACAAAGCAATCTACATGTTTGGAAAAGCAGTAGTTTATGGGATGATTTTAGAATCATATTTAATGATCTTGTTCTGTTTTGTTGTAGGTGGAGTCATGTAGGGCTTTTTGAGCTTGACTGAATGCACTTAGATGCTTTGACAGGCAGCCTCACATGTCTCTTGTAATTACAAAGAGTGATCTTTCTTGTGTTTGGGTCTTTTTTTATGAAGACGCTCCTGGCAAAGTGTTGTCAAATGCTTATGCTTGATTTACCACGGCTGTGAAGCAAACATTTTTGAAATACTGTTAATTGTTTGTTTTCATCCTAACATTAATAGGCTGGTATATATTCTATGTTTTTAAAGGGTGTTTAATGAGCTCAGCCAGTGTGTCTCAATACTAACCAAACAGTAAGGAGTTCCATATCACTATAGCACATAGAACCAGTCTTACCCAAGTTTAGAATGCTCAAATCCAGCAGAAGAGCACCGTTCTGACATTTAATCATATTGCTTGAAGGGATTTGAACCGGTGACCTTGTAGTTATGGATCTGAGACTGCACTTCAGTCACAGCTCATATCTTAAAAGCCACATCTAAAATATACTTCATAATATGCAGTTATAGCATGGCCCCCTACATACCAGCCTTAGCAGTTTAAAAAAAAAACAGTGTAGACTTGACCTATAGTACACTCAGCTCTTGCCACAAAGTGGTCTAGTACGGATGCCACAGAAATACTTGAGTTCCCTTATAAACCATTTTTATAAATGAGTGATGTGTGTGTGTGAGTGTGTGTGTGAAGAACCTTTTAAGGTATATATATATATATATATATATAGAGAGAGAGAGAGAGAGAGAAAGAAAGAGAAAGAGAGAGAGAGAAAGTCAGAGAGCGAGAGAGAGAGAGAGAAAGAGAGAGAGAGAGAAAGTCAGAGAGAGAGAGAGAGAGAAAGAAAGAGAGACAGAGAGAGAGAGAGAGCGAGAGAGCTATATGTGTGTGTGTGTGTGTGTGTGTGTGTGTGTGTGTGTGTGTGTAAAAGTTCCTTAGGACATGGTTCTTCAGCAAAGACACCATTAATATGATATTATTAAGAGTGTAATGCATGTAATGAAAAAAAATATAAAATATAAAAAAATATTTAAAAAAAAATATGTACATGCTATTTTAAAGGTGCTTTACCCGTGGCAGAACAGAACCCTAAAAACCTCGATTTGCAGTTCTTGTGCTGTGTACTTAAAGGCCGGACCACCGTTGTCATCCAGCAGCTGGGAGGAGGCGTAGGTGAAGAGCAGGAGACGAGTCAGTGGTGGGGTGTGAAATTTTGTCCGAGAAAGTGAGGAAGGATTTTTTGGTGCATGATGAAGTGATAGAGTTTCAAACTTAGTCTTTCTGCCAAAGTTGTGTTATTTCATAATACCTAACTATCTATTTGTCCCTATTTTAAGTACTTTTATTAAGCGTTAAATTATCTCACAGCAGTGGAAGATCACATTGTTTTTATAAAGCTTGAAATCAGACTTGAAGGAAGTAAAAATATCTGCTATAGTCAGTAACTTAACACCTTACTACCTTATTACCTTATATACCAATGTGTGTACCCGAGTGTGTGCTAAAGTGAACTTTATGTAAGTTAAAATGTCTGTAAAAGGTAGAAAATATCTATAACTCCCACCCATGCTTTTGATTTACTGTTCTTTGTGTGTAAGATTTTTTTCAAATATATTAGGAAAGAAATCCAAAAGCAAAAAGATATGGCATCATTTCAGGATTAGTGAAGAGCTCATATAAAATGAAAACCACTGAAATAAATATCTTATCTGCCAGAGACGGTGGTGTTGAGGTAAAGCTCGAGTGTGTCTCAAAACTACGTGTTTTAAAATAGAATGTGTCTGTTCTGCAAAAACATGATGACATACACTCCAAACCTTGCCTTCCTGTCTAGATTTGAGTGCATGAATAATTAATAATGATGAGTAGATTAATAATGCATAATTGATGGAAGTCCCTAGACCTGATCTTTATTGCAAGAGAGCCGGTCCACACACTATAATTTGCACTATTAAATAATGGCCCTATGCCGTTCTGCCTCCACATCCGATCTCAACAACAAGCTCATATGCGGCTGTAATCAAAGCACATGGCTTAATCAAATATGTCTGACCATGCATGTAGGAGATGCAGCAGAGCAATCAAATTCTAAATGTAATGTTCTGCACTGAAAAAGAAAACCCTGTGATTGAAATGAGAACCCTCAACCACTCCCATTTCGGGACAAAACTTTATGTTATCTAGTATTTATGATTTATGGCTGTCTGCTAGCTCTCTACCTAAATGTGAGCGAGGAGTGTGTGAGTCACGGTACAACCCCCTCTCAACTCTCAACCCCCCCTTAGAGAGGGAATGAAACATTAATCAGCAAATTGTGCATTACCTTTGTAATTAACATTCAAGAGAGTTTAACTTTGTAATGTTTCATTAGTTTATATGCAAATAATTTTGAGTGATTGCCTCATTTGGCCAGGGAGTGCAGTGATGTATTGGCCTGGCAAGAGGAGCCATGCGCAGAGAGAGCGCGAGAGAGAGAGAGAGAGAGAGGGAATGAGTGAGAGAGAGAGAGTGTGAGTGTGTGAGACTGAGAGAGAGAGAGAGAGAGAGAGAGAGAGCGCGCGAGAGAGAGAGAGAGTGAGAGAGAGGGAGAGAGAGAGAGGGAGAGAGCGAGAGAGAGAGCAAGAGAGAGAGAGAGAGAGCGAGACAGAGAGCAAGAGAGAGAGAGAGAGAGCGAGACAGAGAGCAAGAGACAGAGAGAGAGAGCGAGACAGAGAGCAAGAGAGAGAGAGAGAGCGAGACAGAGAGCAAGAGACAGAGAGAGAGAGAAGGAGGATATCTGCAGAAAGTCTGTATGTATGGTGTTCGTGTCTGTATGTGAGAGAAGTAGCTAGAGATTGTGTGTGTGTGTGTGGTTTGATCGATGGTCCGCTCTTCTGTCCCATGGTTCAATTTTACGTGCATTTTATATCAGCTCTTTAAATGCAGAAGAGACATGTTAACCTGAGTTCCATTCACTGCACAGCCAATTCTCCGGCCACATCACACTGCAGTGATATATCCCCGCACCTTGATCGCTCCCTCCCCCACTCCCTCACTGCTGTACGTGTGTATTTATAACTTATGCTCTAAATCAATGGTTGTTTTTTGGTTATGAACCCTGTGTCCTTGAGCCTTGGCCTGTTGCACATATTTGGTCTACGGAGTGTGCATTGCTGTTATTGCCCATGTCCCGTGTGGCGTGTGTGTGTGTGGGTGTGTGTATGACTGAGGTGAGGTCCTGCATGCCTAATGAGCGTTCTGGAGTGAGTAATACTCAGAAGCCAAGCAGGCAGCAGATTGGGGGAATGCATCATTAGACGGTGATATTGCTGTGTGGGGCCTGCATGTGTTAGTTCACCTCAGATGGGCTTTTTGAGTCACGCTGGCTGCACACCCCTTTGGCATAGCAACCCTGCGGCATACACGTCATATTCCTGCACGGCCCTAACAGGCTCCCCTATAGCAATGATCTGTGCTCCCTCACATTCAACCCTATTGTTTCCTTGAACCCATACATTGCTGCTGTTGACCCCACCCATTGAATCCGTTGATGTATTCGACTGGGATGGGTTGTACATTTAGAGCCAGTATTTTTGTAGCCAGAAAAAAAAATCACATCAGGCTGTGGAATGCATTTTCATTCATAATTCAGCCTGTCATGGTTCCCGTAATGTGATTGGATGTGATGCATGTCAAGATCTGGCTGTCACAACAAATCGGGACCTGAAACTAATAAGGACAGACACTTCGCTCAGCATGCCTGGTTTTTTTTGGCATGAGTTAAGTCGGATTTTGAATGTTAAAAGACCAATTTGGGGCGACCAACTGTGGTCAGCCGAAATGTTTTGGTACATCATTTCGAGCATGTACCCTTAAAGCTTAAAGATGCCTGAAGGAATACCAGGGTTTTTACATGACATTTGTGCCAGAAAGTGGAACCTGCATGGATAATAAAAAGTGCCCTCTTGGGACCTGCATGGCTTTAACAAGCATGTTTAGACCTTATATACTGTACAATACGAGTTAAACATTGAGGAGAAATTTTGTGTAAATAATGTTTTTTATGGACAATAATAGACTAGATTGTTTTAAAGGCTTATTTACAACATTTTTATTTTTCCTACAGTCCACTTATGACATTTTCCACCTTCTCTTTTTGGCTTAGAATTAAACAGCCAATTTTTACCGTGCCTTTAAGACAGATACATATAAATGACCTCTGTTCTGATTGGCTGCATTGTTTTCTTTAACATTAAAAAGACAGACCTTGCTGATACACTCTTCCTCAGTCTCTTCGTCACGATTGGATGGGCTACACAGTAGGCTGAAATGCATGCAAATGTGTTGCCGGACTGTTTTCGCAGCTTAGTTTCCATCAATGGTTCATATAGACTGCAGAGTGGAAAGTTTTGAAACTTTAGCTGTGTTTACACACTGCAACTTTTTGAAAAATACTGCAAAATAAAGAACCTGATGCGCCCTTTAATGTTTGTGACCCTAATGTGAAAGTAACAAATTCTTAATTAGTTCTCTCCCTGATGTACTGTTTACATACTGCAACTTTTTATTAAAAACATGGCCAAATAAAGGGCCTGATGGGCCCTTTAATGTTTGCTACCATAGTGTGAAAGTAACTAATTCTTAATTACTTCTCTCCCTGGTGATTCTTCTGTAGAATTTCTCATTGCAGCTCTAATCATATCCACCTGATTCTCACATAGGGATGCAGGAGGCTTGATTAACCTAATGAAAAACTGAATTGTTTAAAAGTGGTCTGAGTAAGCCTAAGTGTACATCATCCCATACCGATGGAATATTTGGGTTTTTTGGTCAATCTTAATACCAATAGATATTAGGATGACCCAAGTGTGAAACATTTTTGTCTTTTTTATTCTTGCTCCCAAGCATGTGGTCTGCAGTGTATTCCATTTCACTGTTTCTTTCGCAAGAATAAACTCTGGATTTAACACCTTTGCCAAAGTTGTTGAGTCAACAAGCAGTCGGCATAAATCGCACAGGGCTGACAGAGTGTGCAGGCTTGCATCATATTTAGATTGACAGTGAGAGTTTGACCATGATTCGTACTTCAGTGCACTCAGAGGAACAGTCTGTCATAACCTGAGGCGCAGGGACCCTACAACTAATGCCGCCTGCACCCCTCTGGCCCCTGATCTATGCTCACTGCATGGCCCAGCCACCCCCCCCCCCCCACACGCTCAGGCAATATCATTACATGACAAGTGCCGATACGTCCACTTTTGCGTGATCCATGAGTGTCTGGTGCGGGGGTGCTCAGAGAGAGTGGCTTTTCATCAGAGGCCGAGGAAACAAGAGGCCATCGCTTCCTGACAGTTCTCCTATATGCAAACTTCATGCATTTATTTATTCACTCCTTTTGCATCTTCTGCTCAGGCTGAGAATATGTTATGAGGGCCCATTTATCATTCCGATCAGAGTGGGGTGAACTGTGTTTTTTTTTTCTTTCTTTCCTTTCTGGTTCCTCTTTTGAGACGAATAGCTAAGCACTTTTGACTTTTAATAAAACAAGTACGTCTAGACCCCTCCCTCCACTTCTCTCAGGTAGAGAGAAGTTTTCCCAATTAAAAATAAAGCCTAGATAGGGCTTTAATTAGCTTAATGGCTATATATTTCTCGATTAGAATGTGGGAAGGTTACATTTGCACTCCGGCGAGATTACAATATAATGCTGATATTGCAGCCGTGATTAGAAAGGGTTTAGCCATACAAAAGCAGCTCATTTCTCTAATCAATCGCGATTGTCCTGGAACTGCTCAGAGGATGTCTTAGGACATCTCTAAATGTGGAAAAAAAGAAAAAGAAAGTCAAAAATAAGAAGGGGGCAGAGGGTCAGTTTTGTCTCTCATAATGAAAGTCTCATTAAGCGACTGGCTCTTTCAAGACCTCACAAAGCTTGATTAGTTGTTTCATTTCTTATTTAAGATCGTCGTCCATCTTAAATAACTTTAATCATGTTTTAATTACACTGCAGGTGATCTCAGCACACACACATCCTTTCATAACCTCTCTCAGTAGATTATAATAACACTGGCTTTTATCATTATTAGGGTCCAAGCCTGCAGGAATTATTAGGATTTTTTTCTTCTTCTTTGTCGTTGTTATTATTCTAAATCTGCTTTAAAATGAATCAGCCATACTAAACCATAAGTTATAGAGACATGGAATTTGGTCAAAAGGTAGTAGACCCTCCCACTGCTCAGGTGAGCAACAACTAGTTTCTTAAGAATTATCAAAACATGTCGAAAATGTAGTCAGTATCAATCAAACTGCTGTATAAGGCCTCATTGAGCTGTCAATTATGCTCTGTCTGTGACTAGGGCCCATTCTGGCGCATGACGCCTCATTGGGCTTATTCGTGCTCGGTATGCTGCTTCCGGCTATATTTACTATTATTGTGATTTTGTTGTTGCTGTTGACTCTATCATTTCTGTTACATAGATAATGACTACCAGCACTTAAACCCTAAAACTGTCATTTTCTATTTGGCAGTACAATACCCATCTATCTTTGTGATTTTCATTTATTGAGAGAGAGAGAGAGAGAGAGAGAGAGAGAGAGAGAGAGAGAGAGAGAGAATATGGGATGAAGGGAAGAGAAAGCAAATGAGAGACTGGAGCAGGAGCAAGTGGGGTAAAACAAAAAGATAGGGAGAAGAGAGAGAAAGAGAGAGAGAGAAGGAGAGAGAGGGAATGAAGGAGGAAGAGAAAGAAAATATGAGATGAGGGGAACAGAAAGAAAATGAGAGACTGAGAGGGAGGGGTAGAGAGTGGAGAGGAGATGGAGAGAGTGGGGCGGATAGGGAGAAGAAAAAAGAGAGAAAGACAGAGAGAGAGTCTGAGAGAGAAAGAGAAAGAATGAAAGAGTAAGAGAATGAAGGGTGAAGAGAAAACAAAAAGAGGGGGAAAGAGACAGAGAGAGAGAAAGAGAGAGAGAGAGAAAGAGAGAGAGAGAGAGAAAGAGAGAGAGAGAGAGAGAGCATGGAGGAAAAGAACGCCACAGACAGGGTAGAAGAAACAAAGAGAAAGAAATTTAGAGAAAGAGAGAGAGACAGAAAGAAAGAGAACACAAGAGAAGGAGAGGGAGAAGAACAGATGGGGAAAGAGAAGAAAAGAAAGGAAGTGTTGCAGAAATTGGGGCAAAAGCAGTGCAATGGTGCAGGTAAAGTGGGTGTGCTTTGTGCACGCTGTGCAGAAATGTCAGATTAGGTTTGTCTTTGTGACCCCAGTTTGCCTTCAGAAGAAAAGAAATGGATTCTTGCTTCTTGCTCTCATAAATGCAAATAAGTTTGCTCCAAAATGAAATATTAATGCAGGTATATGTTGTTTTTACAGGAGAGAGTTTTGGGAGAGAAAGAGAAACAGACTTTTTCTGCTTTCTTGTGAAGAAGCGGATTCTCTGTAGCTTTCCAGGAGCTCCTTACATTTGAAAAGCGTATAAAAACTGCATGCCTTTTGGCTCTACCCCAGTCACTTTGTGGAGCTATGGAGTCCTTGTCTCTGTGGATGGGTACATGACAGCTGTCTTTATCATACTTACAGATGACCAGGGAGATCTCCACGGCTACCTCATTACCAGGGGAGCAGGGCTGCCGGGACCATACTGTGGGATTAATCACTGATCTAATGAAGGCCAGTAATTAAGGCATTTGGAGTAATTAAAACCCCAGTACCCAGGACACATCCAGGGTCATGATCGTCCCCCAGAGGATGGAGAGTGTGAGCTTGGATTGTAGAGGTTGTAGAGATTGAGAGATGTAGAACATTTTGCATGAATTTTAAGCATTTGGTGAAAAGAACCAAAAATTAGGTGACACTTCATCTGCAGGCTGTTAGAATAAGGACTACAGCCATAAGCGTCACTTAACATATTTAGAAACAGCACTACTTGAGTATTTATAGAAGAGTTTATCCCATTATGCACAAATATAAAGTTAATGAAGTACATGATATTATATTAACATAAGAGTTATATGGACAAATCTGTATGCTGTTAATTCGACTGACACTGTGGTGAAGCATCATTCCGAAGAAACTAGCAGATACCTTCATATGTAAGTTTCCATATTTTGGAATAATACTTTATAACAATGGTAAAAACTTATCCATCACTTTTGGGATCTTATATTAATATTATTTATAATATAATTACAATATTATGTCATTTCCTGCTTAAACCATGGCATTGCATCCTGTGAATACTAGGGGTGTAACAGTACTGAAAGGTCACAGTTCGGTTCACACTATAGTTCTGACATCACGGTTCGGTACGATTCACAATACAAGTTAAGTAACAAGAAGTTCTAAAGAATGAGGCTTGGTTTGTTTTTGTTTATTTTAAATAAACAGCAGTGTATTGGCCAGTAAACACACACTCTTGCTTATATTTTCATGTGTGTGTAAGGCAGCAGAAGTCATCACACCATTGCACTACGACCCAGGTTTATGATTTACTGGCGCTTTTTGGTCCCTCTGTGATTCTGTATTACTTCAGTCACGTCTTCTCCATCGTACCCTGTATTCTCCGTAGGACATCATGTACCGTACCGTGAACCATGTACTGTGACAGTTCAGTACGAATCCATGTACCGTTACAAGCCTAGTGCATACTGACTCAAGCAGCTCATTAGTACTCAAGTGTTGCTCGAATGTTCTTCAATGCTTGTGTATGCGTCATAAAGTTCCTAGCACAGTAGCAACCAAAGGTCAGGATAAAAAGACAAAGAGACTACAGTAAAAGTTGAACTCTTGACTTTTGTCACCTTGAAGAATCAAGGTGACAGACTTCAATTGACTGTAATCCTGCATTTCAGTTCATTCACTACAATAAATATGTTAGGTATAGGTAAAGTGGCATTTGGCAGACCCCTTTATCTAGAGCAGCTTACTGTCATTTGTTACAGGGACAGTCACCCTGGAGCAACTAAGGGTTAAGTGATTTGCTCAAAGACACAGTGGTAGAAAGTTGGGGTTTGAACCTGCAACTTTGTGGTCGTTGGGTTCACTGGCACGTGTTTTACCCGCTTGATTTCTACCATGAGCGACCTCTGCGTTCCTCACAGAGGTTTTTGAAAACATTTTGTCTGTGATTAAGACAACTAGAGCATGTTTAATTTGATTAAGGAGAAAGATAAACACTCAATCTTTCTTAGTCGCTTGACTGGTATTTTCTTTTTTCTTTTTTTTCCCTTTCTTTTTATGGACATGTGGAAATAAAGCATTTGCCCCAAGCGAATAGCCTGCGGTGACTGAATGGGCTTTAATGGGCTCACAGGAAGAGGAAGGTATTAACCATCTCTCTCGAATTAGACACCACTCGGTCCTGCAGGCACATCAGTATGCTCGATGTCTCACAAGTTCATTCATTTCTAGCCAGAACAAGTATAGCCTCAATCATGTCGTGCTGCAACAACGTACGTGGACTTATGGCAACTTCAGGCATCAGCTGAGATTTATGCTACTTATTCACTCAGTTCTGAGCTAATTAAAGGCTAATGGTAATGGAAAATAGCGCAAGCCATCTGCAGGCATGTTCTAATGCAGCGTTCTGTAAATTAATAGCCGAGTCATGCCCGCATTGTTTTGTCAGAGCTGCTCTTATTCCTTGACTCTCTGGTATTAGAATGCGCCACAGTCATCCTGTTCGAGTGCAATTATCTTAGCATAGCAGACGAAGTGTAAATATCACCGTACTTGAGTTAGCTAAGTGGTTGAAAGGAAATGACACAAGGGAGATTTCTTGACAGTCTGGACAATCTAAGTGTAATGCAGTAATTTCACAATCTGCAGGGTATACACCCTGCGACCATTTCATTTACCCATGTGATATTACTTCATTATGCAGGTCATTTTGGATATCTTGGACCTTTGGAGATTTTTTTTACCATTATAGGACATGAACAGAATTAGAGGGTGGAACTGCCTGTGAATTTCGCTTCGTAACAACGATTTGAGTCTGATTTTATCAGCCGACAGGGCTACTGCTCTCTTGCATAGGTCTGGATGATAGCTATTCATATCTGTGTGCTTCATTTACTTTTAAAAATAGACTTCTCTAAATGATTCCCAGCTTGAGCATGCCAGACCTTATATCTCCTTTTCTCTCCTTTTTGCCAGGTTCTTGAAAATGCCAGCTTCTGCCATTAATACCATTTACACCGTGCCAAAAGCATGAAATGGACTAATATAAATTTTCCAAAATTACGAAAATCTTGATACTTGAACTTACATTGAAAGTCACCAATGTATTTTCTTCCGACTGCGACAAATCAGAACCTTGTTATAGACTGATATGAAACATTTCTAGGGCTTTTTTCAGGTTTAAAAAGGTTCTTCACACTCCCACATCTCATTTATGAAAAGGAATATCCACTGAAAGAACATAAAGTAGTTCTTCTATGAGATTGCTCCAAAGAACCTTTCCAGTCACGTTCACATTAACGTGAGTTCTTTTTTTTTATCTTTTTTTTTTCTTTGCGCGGGAAATTAAAGGCAAACTAAAGCGTGACAGTTTGTGATGTGTTCCACTCTACACCTCTGCACACAGAGGGGAGTGACAGCATCAAACCTTTAAGAGCATTACACTCAGAGTGCATGTCTTCTGAAAGAAGTGGAATTTAATGTTCTTAATGAAACTGATGGAACTGGGTCTTCTAAGTGACAGCTGTCCTCTGCCTCTCTTGCCTGTGATGTCCTGTAGCTGTCGCCCTCTCCCCTCTCGGATCGCCGCTAATAACACAGTGCATCAAGGTCACCTGTACCCCCCCCCTCTCCCTATAGAGCCACGCACTTGCTGGATATTCAGAGAGAATGGCGTCAGACGCTCTGGTGAAAATGTCAAATCAAATAGTCCGGACCAACAGGCTTTATTCGCAACAATTACAGTTGCTTTGCCTTTCTGTTCATTTCATTTCCCTTGTGTCTGACTAAAGCATTGCCGGGTCGTCACCGAATGTGGGTTGTGCAATCGGGACGCAATTTGAGCGGTCTGGGTGGCTCCCAGGATGGCCGAGAATGGCAGCTTTGTCTGCGGGGGTTTGTGGGTAATGGTGGTTAACCGGTTGTGAGGTGATGTGTTCAGAGGGGCTGATTCGGGGGGCCCTGTGCCGCCCCGCCGTCTGGCTGTCAGGGTGATGGTTAGTGGTGTCAGAGTTAATGCGGGGCCGTTCGAGCGGAGGCCCTCGCACTGGTCTCCCCGCAGACTCGTGTCTGTCACAGCTAGAGAGAGGCCTGTCAGCCCATCAAATCTGTCCCGGCCTGATAAACACAGCCCAAAGCATTCAGCCATTCACCACGTCAGGCTGCCCTTCGACGAATAGACATGCTTGTGTATTTATATATGCAGGAATAATGCGCCTTTCATTTACAAAGTTAAAATTAATTTATGACCTCCCATATAAGGCAATAAATCAACTGCTTGGAAAGCTAAAAGCAATTTTATTTGTGCTCCTCCAAATGTTAGCATTAGCATCATGCCAGATTTGTTTTCTGTACAATATTGTCATTATTTACTCGCCTCCCGTCTTGCAGTGAAGTTATAAATTGCTGCTGTTATTTCGAAACACATCCATCCATCGATCTAGCCACTTTTCCTCAACTAGATTGTGGAGAGTGCTGGAAACTATCCTGGCAGCCATAGAGCGAAAGGCCGAGAAATTTCCTGGACAGGTCAAGAGTCTGTCGCAGACAACAACATGATGATCCAAGCTTGGTACACAGGCTTATTACATTAACCTTCCTCTGTAAGCCCTAGTGATCAGCTTGCTGGCATATGCAATAAAAAAGTAGGCAAACAATTTTAGGAATCGTAAAACAGGTGGAATTTGACACATTTTTTCTAATGTGCAAGAACATCTAACATTCTGAAGCTGCAAAGTGTTGTTACTGATAAAATAATATTGCTGTGCATAATTCATAGAACATTTCTGTCTTCGTCAAGATGGACGATGATGAATGATGCCTCCTCTTAATTGTCATTCATTTTATAACCGTTAAAGCAGTTCGTTTAAGCGAGGTGCTATTTAAGAGCCGTTTAAAACTGAACCTGGAGTTTAATGTACTGTTCAGACTCTCGGAGCAAGTACCTGCACATTGATGAATGTACACACTTATTTCCCGTATGTTCATGCCCCCAGATGCTTTCGTTCCTCTACGCAAAGATAAATTATAATGACGCTTAGCAAATTTAGGGTGGAGAAAATGCTGAGAAGGACACAGTAAGCTCCTATTTTGATTCTACAGATAGCCAGAGGCAGTGTGAAGCACAGTGGGTGCTCCTACTATACCTGCCCACAGGTCAGGATAAACGTCAAGTGATGTGTAACCCAGTAATACAAATACTGCTCCGAGTCCTCTTGCAGTTATGTTTTTTTAAAAAGTGCCACTAAGAGTTATTCATTTTAAATAATGTTCTGGGAAATGCAGAAAAAAATGTTTCAGATCTCCAATAAAATATGCGAGAGTGAATAACTCTATAAAGAACCTTCATATAATACAAGGATCTTTTATGAATTTAGGACTTTTTCTAATTATATTCATTATAATTATATCCACTATATCGTCACCTTGCTAAAATAAAATTGACTTTTTTTGGCAAAATCATCTCCTCATGATGCTGGCCACCTATGGTAAAATTGCCTGCACCGTCAGTCGATCAGGTGAAATGATTCTACCACTTTAGGACAAGGGCCTGCCCACTGAAATGAATAGGAGCTGATTTAGTTTTTTGTGTTTCCTGAAAAACTTGAAAAAACGAGTTAGGCGATTATTTTAGCAAGGTGCCGATATGCACTCGCACATGTCATTTACAAAAATGCTTCTTTAAAAAAAAACCTACACATGGTTTTTCTATTGAACTGTGCAAAGAATCCTTTCTGATACTTTCTAATTATATGTAAAGCCCCGAGTCATTATCAGAACTTCAGAACATCCCATTCTGATTGTGTCAGTTAGCTATAAAATGAGCAACTCATCACCTTAGACACTATGCTGCCATTTGCTAGCCAAACTTCCAGCTCAAGATTACTTTCTTAACAATAAATGTTCTAATATCTATTGGCTTCTTGATATAGCCATATGACCTTTACATTATGTACATTTTTATATTTTGTACAATTTTTAAAAGCTTCTTCACATTTCATTTAACAAAAAAGAGTCCTTAAAAAGCCACTAAAGGTTGTTTGGTTCCAAAACTGTAATTCTGCTACTTTATGTAGTGCCCTTCTTGTAATGTGTAGATTGTTCTGCTTGAATTATTTCTTAAAAAATAAGTTTTGTAGATGAGATGTGTAAGTGTGAAGAAGTTTAAAGAACCCCCACATATGGTAAAAGGTTCTATACATTTAAAAGACTGCTAGAATCATCCATTGCATGACAACTAGCTTTCATTTCTTTATCCCTATATATATATATTTAAAAAAAACCTTCAGGCACTTACCCTCTTAACTCCTTTTCCTTACTTATGCTTTAACACTGTGGGGGTTCTTTTTACCCCCTGACGTTTTCAAATGCTTGTAGTTCTGTTAAAATAAAACCCCTATGTCTCTAAGTTCGTGACTTTTCCTAAAATGGCTTTATTAATCATCTAGTGGATTTTGGTGCGTGAGTGATAAAAAAAAAAAGAAATACGAACCTAGAACCGCCAAGGGGGGTAATTTTTACGCCCTCATATAGATCAGCTGGCATTTTTCCCACCAGCCTCGCCCACCGGCCCTGTTGCTTAGCAACGCTAGACGCTTATGACGTCATCGGACTTTTACAGCATATAAACTTACTTACAATCGGTAATGATGCAAACACATACAATAAAGAGCTGATACAACACTGT